>FIZR01026358.1:0-10827 GCA_900060175.1 Ferrisia virgata
ATGCTACCTGAAAAACTGATTTACTTTGGTGGTCAACTTGATATCCATCACTAGCATAATTTGTTAGCAGGTCTAATTTGACTTAGTTACAAGGGAGTTAATTTAAATTATGCAGCTTGAATATTCAAAAATAAACCAAATAAGAGGATTTAATCTTCTTCCCATCCATCCTATTGTATAACTTTTGGCTTGACTCTTACTTCTTCGCCTATTTTTCCATAAATTTTTACTTAATTCGATTATTGACCCAATGTCATCCGATTTTCATCGTTCAAATCCCCCACCAGCGAGCTGAGTCGAGTGTCAGATTTTAATATCTTAAAGCAGGGACCATGATCGTGTAATAAATTGAGACGCGCTTCAGAATGATATGGACTTTTACGTCAAATGATTCGAAAATAAACGAGTAGTTATGGTTTATTTTTTGCATAAGACTCATCGTTACAAGGCGTAAATGACGATAAAAACGTGATTCAAGAGCTTCAGCGAAATCTTATCATTCATCAATGCGCGTCAATTGTTAAACTCGGAAATGATAAAAATCAAACAGATGATTTGATAAGCGAAATGTATCGTCGAATACAATACAAACGTATTACGTACGTATGTATTTTATTTACAGTACAGTGTACATGCAAAAGGACTCGAGAACCACAAACGAAATCGAACATTACCTTGCTCGTAGATTAAAATTTTATCAGCAAAGGCTACGTGTAGGTAGTAGGTGCCTGCTGCCTGCTTGCGTACTGTACGATCTGTCGTAAAGCAGGCTAAAAACAACTGCGAATTGACGTAAGACCTTCTTCAAAGATAAAGAATAACAACCTTCGTAAATTTTCTATCCACCACACAGTACAGAGACTACGTATGTGCGACAATAAAAAACAACTGAAATAATATTTGCTTTTTTTCGAATGCTATAGGTATAGAGGAACTAGGTACTTCACTTGGAGTACATTACGCTATGTGTGTGTACTTATTGCGCATACTCGTCTCGCGTATATATGTCGACGGTATCACCGAAATACAACGATATAATTTCTTGCTATAAATTACAATATATGTGGTGTACGTAGACGTACGTCCTCGTCTGTAGCACCTAACTTTGGTGTTTTTATTGTTAATGGATTTTCACCGATTTTAAAAACTCCAATCGTACATCAACATCAAGATACAAGTTTAAAATATCCCCTAAAGTGTTTCCCATTTT
The DNA here is from genome assembly GCA_900060175.1 of Ferrisia virgata. NCBI lineage: Eukaryota > Metazoa > Arthropoda > Insecta > Hemiptera > Pseudococcidae > Ferrisia > Ferrisia virgata. Next base: position 1,211 of record FIZR01026358.1, read on the forward strand.
CACTTTTTATTTTCCCACAGTGAGAATGGGAGTGGAAAAAATACACGTTAAATAATGTCAAGGAATCCTGAATAAGAGATAAAGACTCGCAGCTTCGGAGAACAATAATTATTCATACAAAATCGAGTCGCGAAATGATGTGTATTTTCTGGCTTCGAAGGTGTACAGAAAAGCGATCAAAATATGTATTAAAAAACCTAAAAATTCATTAATATCGATGCAGCAGTTTTCTTAGGCTATGCAGTGGGTCGAAGGAAATAAAATGTTGAAAAAACCAGGCGACCGATGAAGCACTCTGACGATTCATGTTTTTTATATTTTCAAGCCAAATTTCATTAAATTTTACGGCTCATGAAACAGTGAAAAGCTTAAAACATTTGTACACGGAGTGGGCATTTATTTCGAATTTTCTTTACTTTTTACCCGATTTTTGGAAATTTTTAACAATTTCTATCATAATTCAGGTCAATTTTTCCCAATATTTCAACTTTTTTTCACAATTTTTGATCAATTTTCTGCATTTTTTACCAATTTTTATCAACTTTTTACGAAATTTTTGAGGTATAAATTATAATAAAAATTGTTGAAAATTATCAAAAATTAGATAAACAATTAATTGGAAATTTTTAAAAACATAGTAAATTGAATAAAACATTGAGTAAAATTGGTAAAAAGAGCAAAAATTGATCAAAAATGCCCAAAAAAATGTTGAAAAATGATTGAAAGCGAACCTAAATCATGACAAAAGTTGTAAAAAATTATCAAAAATTGGGTAAAAAAATAGAATAAAATGGATAAAAAGTGAAGAATATTGAATAAAATTTTATGAAAAAATGTTCAAAATTAGATGAAAAATAACAAGAATTAGGAAATGAATTGTTGGAAATAATTTTTAAAAAACGGATTAAAATTGATCTTGACAATTGAGAAACAGAAAATAAAAAATCATTAAAAATTGGGAAAATTTAACGAAAATGGGTAAAATTTACCAAAATTACGAGAAAATTCCATTAAAAAATCATCGATAATTCGGTATAAGTTTTAAAAAGTGAAGGACATTGAACGAAAATCATGAGAAAAAGTTTGGAAAAGGTGGAAATTGATGTAATTTATGGTATAAATCGTTAAAAGTCATCGAAAAGTAGCTAAAATTTTGATAAATTGCAAAGAATGGATCAAAAATCACAAAAAAAATGTTACAAAATGGCTGAAAATTGACGTAAATTATGAAAAGAAATCATTAAAAATCATAAAACAGTAGCTAAACATTTAATAAAAATAGGGCGAAGTAAAAAAAATTGATCAAAATTCACGAAAAAATGCTGAAAAATTAGGAAAAATTTACCTAACATACGATAAAAATCATTAAAAATTGTCAAAAATTGAGTAAAATGTCAAGGAAATTGATCGAAAAACACGAAAAAATGTTGAAAAATGGATGAAAATTGACCTAAATTAAGAAAAAAATCGTTGAAAATCGTTTTCACTCGTTTTTCAGCATTTTTTCGTGTTTTTTGTTTAATTTTTTGCACTTGATTTTATCAAATTTTTCGTTTATTCTCAGCGATTCATAACGATTCTTTTTCTTAATTGAATAATTTTCTGCACTTTTAACCCATTTTTGTTCCATTTTTGGACAATTTTCGATGATTTTTAAAGATTTATTTCACATTTTAAGTAAATTTTCAGCCGTTTTTCGATATTTTTTCGTTTTTAATCAATTTTTTGCACTTTTTACTCATTTTTGATAAAATTTTATTGGATTTTTGATAATCTTAAACAATGTCTGTTCAATTTTCTCCATTTTTTACGTTTTTTTGACAAATTTTTACTGAATTTTTATCAATTTTTCAACATATTTTCATGGTTTATGATGCATTTTTTGAAATTTTCACACATTTTTGCTGAATTAATGATTTTTCAGCTTTTTTAAATCACTTTCAGTATCACAATCTTTCCTAATTTTCGTCAACTTAATGATCGATTTTCAATAGTTTATCACAATTTCATCTTATAATAAAAAATTTCCATATTTCACAATGATGTATTATTTCGTGAAGTTTAGTATTTTTTATTTTCTGAGTTATACTTGTACATTTTGAATTTCGTAAGAATTTCTTATACAAAAAAAGAAAAAGATTACTCAGTAACTACCCAAACTTCAGATGACGAGATATTACGAAATTACTCATTCAAAAAAATATTTCTCTGATCCATCCAATGGCACGAAACTTGTCATCGGATAATGTTCGAGGTGATTTTCGATTTACTTCGTTAACCAGTCCGAGAATTTTCTCGACAGCTTCTGTGAAGAATTTTTAATTTTGGCTGCACCGAAACGATCTAATCGAGTTGTATGGTATCGATCATATTTTGTAAAAAATGTAACGTTACAGCATATAATTAATTTATTATCCGGTAGGGCGTGTTTTTCTATTAAAGGAATCTCGTCGTATCCCCAACCAATACCTATACGGCCATCTTCACTATCCCATTCTGAAAGTTTGAGTATGTTTCGCCACAATTCATTTCGATCTTTGTCCAATATACAAAGTGAAGCATTCGCTAGGATTTTTTTTTCGCCGCGAGTAGAGAGGAAGATTAAATGTAAAGCGATATGAGTGGTACTGTTTCCAAATTCGTCATTAGGATCAAGATCTAAATACCATTTAACTTCATTGCACGAAGGATCTGAGAATTTGGGAGATGATATTGTTTCGTTTTTTACTATGTGAAGATCCATATTATCGATATTCCAAACGAAGTTTACTTTATGAGTATGAAAACCGGTATCACATCGAATTTCACTCGGCCAATCATTAGAAGTGGAATTTAACGGATGATTCTGTTTGGAAGAAAAATATCGAAATAATTCGTAGCTATAAAAATGTATAGTAGTTTTAATAATGTCGCAGAGGAAAGGCTTACTTCGCAAAGGACTAAAATTGATGTGAAAAATATTAAATAAATCATAGCTTCGTTCATTTTAAAAGAAAATATTCAAACAGTCGATGAACGAACATCTATAACCAAATCGTGATAATGTGGGTACTGATTTCTATTTCAATATCTTTAACTGAGACGTAAATTAAGTCTGCCGAAGTAATTAGTTCAGAGATTTGTTTTGGTTTATCGAGAGATATTATCATTAAGTATGTGATAAGATGGAACCAGATTACAGTACACTTTGGATTTGAAATTCACTCGTTTAAACGGATAATGCGTTGTTGTTGTTGTTGTTGTGTAACACGAAGTCGATTAATAAATCAGTCAAATTTTTTTGACCTAATTTTTCTGTTGGATGTTTTGCCAGAACAACAGAAGGGATATGCTGATCTAATCATTATCGCGATTGAAGTTGAGAAATTACGAACAGAATACTTTTTATTCCAACATGTCCATAAATATGAATCAGTCATTTGCTACTGATTCACAATCAAATTTCACCAATTTAAAAAGACGGAATTTAGCAACAGAAAAAGAAGTGAAATTTTACTACCGAAGTCAATTGTCCCCGATTTTTGTAAAATATCGGAAGTACGTGACTGATTCCATTCACCAAGCAACAAAAAGTAATGCTCTTTCATGCTATTTCATAATCAGTAGAAGAGGTGCAGATAGATATAGGAGAGAATATCTGATCTAGAATTCTTCCTAAATCTACATACCAAATTCCAACTCTCTACTTCTAGAAACACCGCCCAAGAACTACTTTTCCTGGTTAGTGAGGGGGTTCAATACAGGTGAAAAACGAGAACCCTCAAAATGCACATCCGGGATCCCTACCAAATTTACATATCAAATTCCAATAACCTAGCTCAATTAGAAGGATAGATATGGGTGCCAAAAACATAAAAATCACTTCTGTGAGGCTGGAAAGAGAGTTCAATGGAGCCAAAGAATAAGAACTCCAAAAATTACAACTGCGATCCCTACCAAATGTACATACCAATTTCCAACAACTTGACACAAGTAGGAGGATAGATATAGGTGCCAAAAACTGAAAGAACAAGAAAAACCGCCCGAATACAACTTTAATAAAGCTATGAGGAGGTTCAATGAAGCTAAAGAACAAGTTCCCCAAATGCATAATCTTCGATCCTTGCCAAATCTACATACCAAATTTAAAAACATTAGCTTAATTAAGAGGTCAGATATGGGCACCAAAAAATTAGAAAAAAAAAAAGAAAAACAGTCCTGAAGCTACGTTTAAGGTGCACTGAAGGGGGTTTAATGGAATCAAAGAACAAGAGCTCCAAAACACATATCTAGGATCACCATTCAATCTGTATACCTAATTTCAACTCACTATCTCAATTAGGAGGAGAGATATAGGTGCCAAAAACTGAAAGAATAAGAAAAACCGCCAAAATACTACTTTTATGGAGCTCAGAGGAGGTTTAATGAAGCTAATGAACAAGCTCCCCAAATGCATAATCTTGGATCATTACCAAATCTCAACTCGTTAGCTTAATTAGGAGGTCAGATATGTTTACCAAAAAATTAGAAAAAAAAAGAAAAACGGTCCAAAAACTACATTTAAGGTGCTCTGAAGGGAGTTAAATGGAATCAAAGAGCAAGAGCGGTAAAGGATACATCTAGAATCTTCATTAAACCTGCATACAAAATTTCAAACTACTTCCTTAATTAGGAGGAGAGATGTGGTTGCCAAAAACAGAAAAAATAAGAAAAATCTCCCAAATATTACTTTTATCCAGATGCGAGAAGGTTCAATGAAGCTAAAGAACAAGCTCCCAAAAAAACTCCTCTCATATCTCCCCTTCTAATTGACGCAGTTGGCTGATATCTGGATGTGTTATACGAGTTTTGATTCTCCATCGATTGGTCTAAAAGTGAATATATTTTACAATTTTAGCTCTTTAGTACCCCCTCCCTCCCCACCCCATCCAAAATGTGGCCATAAATGAATTTTAACCCAACGTTACCCCCGCTCATATGTATATATCAAATACGTCGCCGATCTTCGTCTGTAGCCTAAATTTGACCAATATTGATCCGGGATCCTGTCGAGTAAATGATTTGTGGCTTTGAAAAAAGTAATCCAAACAATAAATATCACACATCGGATCGCCAAAAATAGTCTTAATCGTCGTCTTTTCATTCAACATATGATTGTTGTGCAACATACGACTAATACCGAATTTATCTGATATTTTTTGATTATATTTTCACATAACTACTTACCTAATGTAAATTTAAACAGACATTTAATCAAACTTATTATCTCGTTCCAAAAATTGAAAATAATTAAATTACACGGTAGTAAAAAAACTATGAACAAATATTTTTCAACAATTTGTGAGCATTGAGCTGGTCACCAGATAATCGTCAACATGATTCCAAAAGAGATTCATTTTATACTCTCTTCTCTCCTCGCACCCTCCATAAGTCGATAGTTTCTAATAGCCTGGTTTTCATTAACAAAATTACATAAAAAATCGCACTAAAAAGAGTAAAGATGAGCTGGAATCAGGACCAAAATCAAAGTTTCCTACCTTTCGTTTCTTGTTTCGATAGTTTTGTTCTAGTTACGGTTTTTATTCGAATTTTAAAGCGGGCTTGAGCGGTTTCGGGTTCCGATTCCGATTCAGGTCCACAGTACTGGCAGTAAAACTCTTACTAAATCTATGTGGAAAATTTTAATTTGGAGGGGACGAGGCTGGAAAGTCAAAATTCCCAAAAAGCCCATTTCTAACTCCTATAGTAAATCTATGTGACAAATTTTAACCTCGGGGGTCAGTTTGGAGGATAGATACGCGTAAAATTGCCTGTTTTTCATGCGAAAACAGTAGGAAACTGCTATAGCTGCCCTACTAATTAATGTAGGAGACTGATTTTTCGATATGTTATACGACTTTTGCGGAGTTCTCCCTTCGGCGTACCTTCGCCGAAATTTTTAATATGAACTCAAGGTTATCCTTACTCACATATATCTAATTATCTGCTAATCAAAACCTTGTGCCCGAATTTGTACCGCGAATGATTTTACGTTTTCGAAAAGATGGCGAGTAAGATTAAAATTAAAAATCTAACATGTAGCCTTCTAGCACCCCAAAACAAATTTCGTCGATACTCGTCCCTCCGAAGAGATATCATTTACGCAATATTTTTATTCGAAATGATCATTTCACCATCCATCCATAATTTCCAAGGGTACTCATTGAAACACACCAATTAACATGTTTTTTTAACCATCTACCGAAATGGTTTATTCGAGAAAGGTTCCCTTAATAATGGACGTATTTTCATCCATCATTGCAATCAATAAAGTAGCAGGTACATGCACTGTATGGTTAGCTCATTTGAATTATTTTCATGAAAATTGAACGAAACGAAACGAAACGAAACGCAATTTCTTCTCGTATTTCCTTCGGGATTTAAACGATATAAAGTAAAGGAATCCTCTACAAGCTAAATGTATACATATTCTCGATACAAAAAACACCCAAACGCGAAAGTCGAAACCAGCACGTTACATAAATTAAATACCATCTTTCCCCTCCTCCTCTGCACCATACCCAGCCACCTTTTACTTTACTCACTATTTTGACTGGTAATATGAACGACGAACAAAACAGTACACAAAGTACACGTGGCCTTACACGAAATAAGTTCAAATTACACAGCACTTCCGAGACAGATAAAGTGTTCCGACTCGCGAGTAGGTATTATTACCATAACCAAATGTACACTACGTGTATCTGTGTATACATTCGTCGGCTCCAAGTACAGAAAAATAAACGCTAAACTTGCAAAAAGAACTTCCGCAAACGAATTAAACACGTCGACTATAACAAAAGGGTTTTTCTTAATTATATAACCCAACTCGAACGTTATATATATATACTCGTAGTAGTGGGTAGGTAGGTATATTCTGTACAAATGGCCCTAACTTCTCTCTTCTTTTTTTTTCATTTTATTTTTAATTTGCATTTTCCCCCTTTCATTTCACTTTCGTTCTCGTTCACTCTTTTCGAGCCAATTTTTTCGGTTAATAAATGAAAGAAACCATCTACGCTTTGTATTCGTGGACTGTTTAACGAAATTACACCGATGCCTTTTTTCTTCTTTGGGAATATTTTTTTGAAGAATTCCACGTGCCACGTTGACGTCAACATTGGGGTTCGAATACCGCCGCATCTCGACGAACTAAAAACACGATGAAAATTCGCCGATTACAGGCGATCCGCTTAAAACGAAGCCGAGCTTTTCAAATTAACCGTTTACTTTTATCTTAATAGCTCGGCGTTTACAAAATTATCTCTCGTTTACCTCCCGGTTAGTTCATCCTTCCTTGAGGCGCGTAAAGTTTTCCAAGAAATTGGGCCAATAGCCTCGTGCATGGTCTTTTCTATTGCCACATGTGTAACAGAGAAAGACGTGTGCGTGTTTTCTTTGGCCAACGTGTACCAGAAAGAGATACTCGATTAACTAATACAGCGATGTGAGTTTTCCATTTACCTACGCGAAGAAATTAATTTTTTACTCGATGTTCGACGTAAAGAGTTGGAAATTAGATAAGCTTCATTTCATCTACATGAACGGTAACGTGCATTGTACCTACATCGAACTGTCGCACGAGAGTAAATTTATCGATACGAAACAAACCGTAAAACCTTATTACCTTCTCAGGAAATCACGCTGTTATAGAATCCATCTCGCACATGTATAAGAATTACAGTCGATTCGAGCGTTTTGAACCACACCGAAAATACTTCTACGAAAAGCTCGTAAATCATAATACGATAAATTTAACAACCTAAAATATACCGCGACTGCACAGACAGATATTTATTATTTATTTTGAAGTTTTTTTTTACCCAATTTTTCCATTATTTTTTTTTAAAGCGAACTCGGAAGCCAAAATTTTAGAAATTTTTCCATTTCAAAAATGGCGCTACGAATAAATTTCAGTAATCTTGAGAATTGCTTAAAAAGCTCGTATGATTTATTTGAAAAAAATGAAATATGGCATATGAAAACACTTGAAGAAGTCCAAAATTGACCAGATAAAGGGTTCTTGATTGATAATCATCGTTTCAAATTAGCATTGCTGGAGCAGTTCATAAAGAAATCGTAGACGAAAAATCATGGTACTCAACAACCACACACCTCACTCATGAGATGAACTTGTAAAAAAAATCACCTTGCCGGGGCTGGGATGACATTGGTTCATACCTTGACTCATTCCACGTCAAAACGACCCTAATTTCATCTAGGATCCTTCGATTTGACTAAATTCTTTTTTACGAGAGCTTCGCGGTGGTCTCGTCAAAAGATCAGACTCATTTCAGTCCTAATTTTCAGTGGGGGGGGGGTGGAGAAGGATTCGTAATTTTCGCACAGTCAAGGTTTTTTTGTCAGCTGACTCGACCTTGAATGCTCAAATTTTAACGTTAATTAGGCATAAGATGAATCTGTTTGCGTGCTTTCGTAGGAAATTGAAAACCAGAATTTTGAAAGGCAAAAGTAAAACTTTTGAGATGAAAGTTCAACTTTGACGAGCACAAAAGTTCAAAGGCACCATTTATATTTCTGAACAACTTATCACAAAGAGACTTTTTCATTCTTGTTTCAACCAATCAATTTTCAAAATGGGATCTTGCTGTCTGTAGAGGGCAGTGTATCCTCTATTTTGGTAAAAATTCAAAAAAAAAAAAAAAGGAAAGTGAAGTGATATCAATTTTTTGCTGATTTGAGAACGTCGAGTTAACATCGACTTGACTTTGTAATTCATCCTGTACATCCCTCCCCCCTCCATCTTTAAATTGAGTCAAATTTCAAAAAAATCGAACAAATTAAGTGACGTTGATTTCTACTAATTCGGCCATTAGGGGGTAAAATGATGAAAAATGTATTTCAGGGGAGTGAATTTCCGACCCATTTTTTTTCTTTCAAAATTGTTATGAAAGTGAAGGTACGTACGGAAAATTTTACGGACTTTTTTCAAATTTTTTGCACCCTAAATATGATTTTAAAAATTTCGAGGGGCTTAGGATCTCTATTTTAAGCAGGCAACGCGAAATCATTTTCTTGTCTTATTAGGAGTATTTTAATTCGATCAGTTAAGGTAGGATTTTCGACCCACGAAATTTTTAAGGGGCTCTTAGGATCCTTCTTTGAGTTGACAGCTAGAAATAATTTTCACATTGGTATTAGGAGTACCGTACAAATTCCAGAATTTTTTCAACGTTTTTTGCAATGGTAGTTTTTCTCTACAGACCTCAAAAACCGACTTTTTTTCTTTCGTTGAACGCTAATTACTGACCAAATAAGGTTTTTGAACGCTATAGAAAGAATCATTACAAGAAAAAAATTTAAAATAATTCTGAAAGTAAAATTACTCTTAATAACACGAAAAAATTTTCGGGTTAACCCGCTTAAAATAATTGTTCTACAAGCCTCCACAAAGCTTCCAAAGCCCATTTCAGGGTCATACTTGGGGGGTTTGAAAAATCTGAAAAAATTTCACAACACTCTTCCTCGGTATCTCCACTTTGAAAAAAATTGGCAGTAAACTGAAGAAGAAGAGAAAATTAACGTAAAAACTCTCAAAATGTAAATTTGTCATTGCCCTCCCACACCCCCCCCCCCCC
>FIZR01026359.1:0-12420 GCA_900060175.1 Ferrisia virgata
AATAATCATTACACGTCTTAGAATCGGTCACACAAAAATAACCCATAGCCATCTATATCTACGAGCCTTCAAACCTATGTGTCAATTTTGCAACTCCAAGCCTATCGCTACCCAACACCTCCTGTTCCTCTGCTCCAACTTGAAATAAAAAAGACAAATCTTAAACATCCCAGAAAACACCCACTCCATCTCAGATTCCTCCACAGTCATGCAAAAAATCCTCCTTTTAATAAAAGAACTTGACCTCCAACACCAAATTTAAGTCCTAGCCTTTTTGACCCCTTTTAAACACTGGGCGTAAAAATCTTAGCAATTATAAATGTCCAGAATAAAAAAAAAGGTAATTTTTTGTAAGTGGCTGATCTTTACTGATCTCATCAAAATGATTGGGCAATACTGCATCAAGAACAGCGTTAAGGGATTTGAATGTAAATAAGGTTAGTTTTTGAATTCCAGTTTTTAAGGTGACTTGAAAAAGCATCTTAACAAACGTAAGGAATGTTCTAACATACGGCCCGTAGAGCACATAGACATGCTCGCATAGTAACTCGTACGTACGTAATACTATATTGTATTATTAGGTAGGTATCATGAACGAACAGACGAGCATTCTAACCAATAAGGCGTTATTTGTTAGTTATCGAATGAACACGCGAGTCGAAAGTTTAATTTGAGACCACGCCGCCGATAATTTAAAAAAACCACCGAGACCTCCTGCGAACCTATAATTTAAAAATGTTCGATATTTAAAGAAGTTGTTAATCTTATTTAAAAGTATTAGATATCATAATAGCAAAAATGATATATGTATTATCTGAAGGCTTAGCCCAAATACGAGTATTTTTAAACTAGGAAAAATACTCTGGGTATCTGTAAGTGTATATAATTCAACCGTAGGCATAGTAATAAACAGTCGTTTACAACGCCACGAAAATCATTTACAACTTTTAACAAATTTCTAACGATAAATTTGCTCGAGAATAAGTTCACACGCATGCTCTTATAATACATATATCTATATTATATGTACACTCGTACAGTCGACTATATTTTCTCATAAGATGTATATAAGTAAGTAAGTAAGTAAGTAAGTATATATACGAATACATGGCGTGGCGTGGCATGGCATTGATAAAATCGCAGCAAATCTTACGTTATTTACAAAGCGTTTCTTTGTGACGCTCGAATGGCGTAAATCTGTAGACATTATTTCGTTCAAAGAACCGCAAAAAAACATCCCCGAATATGCGAATCAAATAAGTATAAAATGTGGAAGGAAGCAAGAAAAAAAGAAGCAGTCGAGCAGTCGATAAACGTAGCTGGAGAAAGCGTATGAAAAGTTACACGAAATCCATTTTACTACATTCAAAATACCAAAACGGATTCATCTTCAGACCTTGAGCAAGAATTAGAGGTTACACGACCGAAAATATTTCTTTTAAAATTTCTTCCATTTCGTATCTTTTATAAACAATTTAGCAGATTTTTTCAATACATCATTCGCGTGTATCTTGATGGCTTTCGTGGCTTCGTATTTTACGTGGAAATGGTTTCTTATGAATAGGTTTGTAGGTAGGTAGGTAGGTAGATAGGTTAGTATATCACGTGAGAAATTCATGTTCACGAATTTTTCAAAGCGTTTTAAAAATATCTAGACAGTTTTATACTATAATAAATGCTGTTTTTAGCTCAATTTTCTGCAGAAAAATCACGATTTTATGTTGTGTTGATCTATGTAAAGGTCACCTATATAGGTAGGTGAGATCCATTTAGATTGTATTTTTAAACATTTCTGAAACTTTTATGATGTATGTTTATTGGAATTTATTGATTCTGCTGAATGTCTACTTGTGGACCGAATTTTTCTTTTGTTTTTAATGACCTCAAAAAAGCTCGTGTAACGTTCAAAAAGGTTTTGAAAATTTTATGATGTTGGATTCCTTTTTTACCCTTATTTTCTATCTCATATTATCAGTGAAGCCGGATCAGGAAGGGGGGTGGAGTAGGAACAAAATACTTTCTAGGGTCCTAAAAGACCATTACGACAATTTTCGACCATGTCTGACATATATTCCTTTTTATTTTTTTTCTCTCGAAGACCGAAATTATTTACTCAGATAGGTAGGGACCAAAATCGCTTAAACTTGGCCAATGGGAGAGTAGATGTACACGTATATGAGTGGGGACAGCTATGGACCAAAATTTAAGGAAGATCCAAATGGGGGGGGGGGGTTGTTGCAAAAATCATTCCTTTTTGAGCAAGCAGATGTAGAATCTAAATTACTTTTATAAAATATTAGAATTATATGAATGGAAAAAAGCGATTCAATTCACCAAAGGCCACATTTAGAACTCCGCTAAATCTACATGCCAAAAGGCACATCTAGGAGTTATACTAAATCTGCATACCAAATTTCAACTTCCTAGCTAAATTTGGAGGCGAGTTATGCGAGGAACAAACTCGATATATAAGAAAACTACCCCAAAAACAATGTTATCGGGGTCTTGAGGAGTGCAATAGGTTTTTAAAAGTCAAAACCACCCCAAAAAGCACATCTACGGCTCCTACTAAGTATATATACTAAATTTCAACTTTCTAGCTCAATTTAGAGTGGAGATAAGAGAGGAACAACACTTTTTCAAGGTCAAGAAGGAGGAAACCCTTATATTTCCCTCCCAATTGACGAAGGAAATTGGGTTTTTGGATATGTTATGCTACTTTGAATTATCTATCGATCAGCTCAAAAAAGAAAAGTTTTTACGATTTTAGCCCCTCAGTATCCCCTCCTCTAAATTTGAGTATAACTAAATTTTGACCCGAAATAAACCCCACTCTAGAATATCAAATCTGCAGCCAATCTGAACCTATTTCCCTAATTTCATCGATTTTGGTTGCTATCGAGCTGAGAAAATGATTTTTAGTTATAGAAAAAAAAAATGAAAAATAATATCTGACGTGACGTGACCAAAAATGATCGTAATGGTCTTCTAGGACCTCGACACAGATTTTGTTTATATCCCTCCCCCTCACCATCCACTCCAAGTTGATGAACCGTAAGAATATGGTTTTTATTGACAAAATGATATAGAAAATCAGACTAATTAGTCTCCTAGGCCGATTACGAGGGAAGATATGGGATTTTCTGCTTTTTTGACCTTGAAAATAGCCTGTTTCATGATTATTTTCCCTCCAAATTGAGATAGGGAATTGAAAATTTGGTATGTAGTCATAGATGTGACTTTTAGGGGTTTCAACTTTTCAGCGCTGTTGCACCCAATCATAACCCCAGAAATGTGGTTTTCTGGTTGGTTTTTTTTACTTTTCAAGTTGTTGGCCTACATAGATATCTTCTGCGTCCTTCCCCTCTCTATTGAGCCAGACAATAGACATTTTGTATGCATAGTTAGTAGGTGTCATAGATATACTTTTTGGGAGTTCAACTTTTCAGCCCCATTGCAGGGTTACTTTATTCCATTATTCTAGTTTATCGCGCACATTTTTCCCATCCAAATATTTTCTTTTCTGGGGGTTCAGCTATTCACTTCAATATCTACCTGTACCCTTACCACTATTTACTCCCCATTTTCAAAAAATTCTAATTTGAAAGCTAAAAATGGTAAAAATGCCTGGTTTACGTTAAAATAGGTCACAAAAAAATCAGGGTCATAGGTAATGTGTGGTTCGTGAAATATGACGAATTAAATCTAAAAAAAATATTTGAAAATTTTGAAATTGAAAAAAGTTTTTGTTCATAACTTTTTAAAAAGCTGTTAGAAGTATCCGATTGTAAAATTTTTCTTGAAGTAACAGGGTACTTTCCACCGCTTGACATAATTAAATTTTCTCCAAATTGTTCAAATATTCTGAAGAAAAATTGTTGTCTTGAAATTTTTTTCTTTTTTTCAGTAAAAAATTTTCTATGGAAATGGAAATTTCAACAAAAAGCTTTCTTTATTAAAATATTTAATTAATTTAGACAAAATATATCAAAATCAAGTAAATATTTTAATAGAGGCACGTCATTTGCCAAATTTTATTTTTGAAAAAAAAAATGAAAAATTTCAACAAAACAATCTTTTTCTAAAATATTTAAACGAGTTGGTAAAAATTTAATAATGTCAAGTGGCGGAGGGTACTTTGTTACTTCAAGTAAAATTTTTTAACTGGGTACTTAAAAAATAGCTTTTTAAAAAGTTACGAACAAAAATTTTTTTTAATTTCAAAATTTTCAAATTTTTTTTTACATTTAATTCGTAATATTTTACGAACCACTTCACCTATGCCTCTACTTTTTTTTTACCAGAAATACTGCATTGTATCTACCACATTTTGGCGTAAACTAAACATCTCTACCATTTTTAGTTTTTAAATTGGAATTTTTTGAACATGAATAATTCAAAGCACAGCCCCCGTATTATTTTGGATCGGCAGTCTATGCTACATAAGTCTAACTTGTGTTGCTCTACTTATGGTATGAAGGAGGTATTATCGAGACGGAATACCCTGTATATAATATAGGATAAATATGGAATCAATGTTTTTTTGAACGTAAATCGAAGCCATCTGATTTTCTGGAACAATCTTAAATTGATCAAATTGTTGGATTTAAAATTTTGGTGAATATGCGAAGGAGTATAAAACTTCTGGAAAGCGTCGATTCTTGAATTAATCGATATAAAAGATTAGAAGTTTTATGAAATTATTAAAATTTAGCTCGCTCTTGACCAGATTGACATTTCTATATGTGCGTGCAGGGTCAATTACAACACCGCAGCGAAATCTAATTGATCTGTAGCAGCTTAATCATTAAGTCTACCAGCATTTTTGATTTTTTTCTACTACGAGTTGGTAAGAAGAGCTGATTATAGGGCTTACAAATTCGTAAGATATCATCTTCTACGAATGGTAGTATCGAATCGACGTATAGGAATGAGTCAGTTGAGAAATTTTTACTCAAGGTGAAGCTTTTGCTTTTGGTACTCAGTTTACTCTCACCCTAGAATTATACACGAACTAAAAAAAAAAAAAACGTGACCGTAATGGCGTCTAAAAGTATAGCCTTTATGAAAAGTATCCACGTGTTTGCGAGGTTGAAATAATACTCGTATCTGGTGTATAGCATCTCTTCGGCGGCGAAAAAAAAAAAAAAAACATCGTGTAAAATAAACAAATACACGGCCGTCGAGCGTCGACAAAATGGAAAAAGGAGAATCGTGAGTAAAAACACATTTTATAAATCCAACAAATAATACGAAGATGTTCGGGGAATTATTGATGTAAAGAAAAACCAACGTAAAAATTTCAATTTGGTCATAATACGTTTTTGATTCAAGTCTGTTATTTCGCCAGATTTTCGACGGTTAGGATTTCGCCTTTTGTTGCCTTTTATCATGTTTTTGATTTCTTGTTGTTTTGAAAGAATTGATTTTTATTGTAAAGCATTCGTTTCGTCATCGTTCGCTTTCGTAAGATATGAAAAATTTCTACGGTATCACCGCCACTCTACCTCTTTACAAATACCTACAAATTATTATTATCGAACGTAACTACGTATAACTACTTATCAAGACTAAGTACCTTACCTATATACTTGATATCTACTGTTACATGCCCTTTGTATAATTTTTTTCTTTCATTTTCAAAAAAAAAAAAAAAAATTTAATCCAGTTAAATTTACATTTGATTAATTCAAATCACGCGTGCATGTTTGAACGTCTTTTAGAGGGTGAAAAAATTCTTCTATCGAGTTTGCGAAAGAAAGCTGGCAAAAAAACGACAATTTTTTTAGCGTCTGAGTAGAAGTACTCGAGTATGATGGATTTTTTTATTAAATTGAAAAAATTGAAATTAAATATTTTCATAGTTTTACCGCGTACCTAGCTATACACGCCGTGCAGGTTATATACAAAATAAGGATAAAAATACGCTGAAATTTGGGTAAAATCTGATAAAATATCGGTTACGAAAAAATTTTGCCTTTCCATTTAGCTTTTCAAAAATTACCTATACGTATAGCTAACTAATAATGTTTACGAAAAGCAGAATGAAAATTGATATCTAATTTTTTTTAGCAAGACTCGAATGATTTATTATATTTTCTCGAAAATATAATGGCAAATATTTTAGTGTTTACGTGATGTGTTTCATGTATAAGCGTAAGTTGTGTTGAAATTTAATCAAAGTTGTCGGGTATAAATTATTAATTAATATTAAAATCGAGAAAATAAAATTTACGGGTTTGTTTTCGTTTGAAATAAGTATATGGGGGGGGGGGGGGTAGGTGGGTGGTTGAAGATTACGTAACGAAAAAAAAAAAAAAAAGAAAAAAAAAGAAGCCTTCGCTGGTAAAACAAACGATTAAATACATCTGTTAAATTCTAAATTGCCTTTTTGTATCGAATCATACGAGCGTAAGTTTCAAACTAATTTTCAAATCAAATGACGCCTTTAATACGAAAATCACGCAGATACATTTTGGAAACTTGTGTCTCAAAGCTCGATATACTAAAAGCTGACTAAATAATGCACTGCATTGTAGATCAAATGTATTCTCTCTGCGTTATCTTTTGCGATAATGGAACGAAATAATAATACGAAGGGATTAAAATGCTGACCGTGCGGAAAACTCAACCGATTATGGTCGCGTGAAAGCGCGGCAATAGTGTGGTAAATGCTTTAATGGGTATGAATACAACCGACTCGAAGGGTAAAGGAATTTCCCTAAAATTCGATTAACTGGCTAGCAAAAACAATATACATAATGTGAACCATTACCCGATAAATTTTTCTTAATGTAAAAATACAACGTGTAAAATTTTTTTCTTCTTTTTTTTTTGTTCGATATAATTAAATTTTTCTAGTTATTTTCTAATTTCGTAGATAAAAAAAACATTTGTTTCAAATAATAACGAATCGAATGGTTTTCTTACTCTAAATATATTAAATTTTTACAAAATTCCTATCGTAATTGGTAGAGTTTAGTTTTCTCTGTATACGAAAAAAAAGTTTCGCATATTACAAAAACTAAACGAAAAATTAAATCATTAATTACACACGTCTTAGGCTATAGAAAAATTAAAACATCAAAACCAACACCGTTATGGAGCGTTAGCGTCGCAAATTTTAAACTTTCCATAAAGAAAATCAATATCGATTAGGTACGTATAGACTCGCTGGCCTTTTTTTCCCCCTAGTTCTCTATGTTCATAGTTGAAAAGTCCAAAACTCTTTTATTTCAATTCCGAAAAATGAAAAAATAGGAAAAAAAAATCAACCGGGAATAAATAAGGGTACAGTGTTATACGTTCGTCCGCCATGAAAACGTATTAATTACTCGAAGCCTGTGTTTTTTTTTTTAACCCACCAAAAGGGTTAGTTCGCTAAGAGAATCTGCTAATTAGTTAATTTGTAACGTTGCATCGAAAACAAGTTAACTAATTACCGTTCAATTTTTTACTCGTTAACTAAATTCGAAAAAATTTCGACGTTTGCCCCAGTAAAGCGTTATTAACTAGATCTCGCGAAAGGGTGAAATTAATGCTCGTTCTGATGCAAATTTCACCAAAGCGACGCGACGCTGCACGCTGCGTCCCGCTTTGCTGCCGGCCGCACTTGAAAAATAGCCAAAAATTTTAAACGCTTAACAGGTCAGATAAATGGCTATGATAAAATTACCAACGCAACGCAACGGTGAGAATAAATTCTCTTAGTTTGTACGTTTTTTTTTTTCACTAGGTAATAAGTTTTTATTATGTATTATTTTTATCGATTCGACTTATTTTATTTATTTTTTTTGTTTCCAAAGCTAGGTATACTTACCTAATACCTACCTGTGAATGATTGTTCAAAAAAATGAAATTATTACTCAAACTAAAAAGGTTCCCTCGTGCAAATTTATCTTTTCTCTTTGTTTGGTAGAAGTTATATGCTCGCAAATCATCAGACTGTTGATTGGAAGGAGGGAGAAACGAATTATGTTGTTTCTGGACTGAGATATTTTCGTAAGCATAGAAGGTATTAGTGAGAAGTATGAGAGGCTTGATGTTGAGCTAGTCCCCCTCCCCTTCGTCCATGTTTTTACGAAAATTTAATAAGTGATGATTTGTAGCTCGTTCGACTAAAAACAATAAAATGTTGTTTTTAGAGGACAAAATGGCCCATAAATGCTAATTTTTTGACCATTCATTTTTGATTTCTTCACACTCGGTTGAACTTTTTTTGGGTTCCTCGAATTGAATAAATTCACTAAATATCCAATTTCGGCTTTTCCACTCCTCACGTGAACTTTTTTTTTTTCGAATAAAGAGGCAGTATATTTCAACCCTCTATACCCAATAGAAAAAAATTAAACTCAAAAATCGAAAATTGGTACTTTTTGTTGTCTTACACAGGGTGTCTGGGAAAGTGATCTACCAAATTTGAATCTCGAAAAAAAATTACGTTGTAATAATAGCTGCCTATCTTGAAAATTAAAGGAGTAACTATTACTTCAAAAAAATTGAAATTAATACGAATTTTCAAGTATGGGGATGGGTAAAGAATGTAAAACTAACAAGAGAACGAATTCAACCCGTCAACTCCCATTGATACGAAACCTTTGGCAGATGAGAGGAGCATGTCAGAAACTTCCATTTCCAAATTTTTAACCACGAAAGTTAATTGGGGCGTTTTTGAGCGGATTTTTAAAATTAAAAAATAGTGTTATAAACGCTACGAAAATAGACAAAAAAATTGAAATTTTTAAAAACGCGAATTGTGAAGCGAAATTGTAAAAAAATTGTCACTAGTTTATGATGGAACCTTAAAATTTATTTTCACCAATTTTCAGACGTTCCCATGCATCCAGTGGATTTCTGAAATTTCTCCAAAATTTTCAAACCAGGGCCAAACCTATCCTCGTATGCTGAGAGCATACCAAATCGACTAATGTGACCATTTTGAAGCCTTCAATTAATTCTCACAATTTCTGCACGATTTTAAAATCCTTCTCAAACCTGTCTTAATTATATTCGACAATTGAAAATTTATTGATTTCTTTTGCATTATTCTAATTTTGCATTTCAACTCGTCATCTAGCCGATCATACCATCACTGAATTTTTGGACTGCTGAAGTTAATTAGGATAGGTTTTACGACGGTTTGAAAATACTGGAAGAATTTTAAAAATTCCGTAGAGGCTCCAGAAAGACTAGAAATTATTAAAAAATAGGTTTTAGCGTAGCCTAATAAGCTAGTAACCGCTAGAATTTTCACTTCGCAATTTACGTTTTTAAAATTTTAATTTTTTTTATCTAAATGTGCGATATTTAATGTTTTTTTATTTTGAAAATCCCATCAAAGACGGCCAAATCAACTTCGGTTACTATAAATTGAGATTTAGGGCTTTCTGGCATTCTCTATCCATTTGTCGAAATTTCGTTTAAATCGGAGTTGACGGATTCAAGTGGCTCCCTTAGGAGCGAATTTTGATCTCATGACCAATTGAAAAATTAAAAAGGCAATTGCTGCGTGTTGAATAGAAAAAATTCCTCACGAAATTAATCGTAAAAGTAAATAGTACATCGACAGTTGAACAAATGTGGTACTATTCTCTTTATGCCTTACATCTAAATTGAAATAACTACATACAGGCAGGTTTTTTTTTGCCACTTTGTTTTGAGGGCACGCTAATTCTCGAAAGTTGTAAGTCCATAATTTTTTATACCATCTTGCCACTTTGTCCATTAAAAAAAAAACAAAAATTTTTCGTAAAGCTCACCAGAATTGATTTTTTTTTATTTTTTTCAAATTTTTTCATTTTTTTTTTTAGTTTTTATGGTAATTTTTTGGTATTTTTGAAATTTTCTTTGGGGAACTGTGTGTCCTCACGTGCCTCCACAATAAAAAAAAATCCTGGCCATAGATACAAAAATATTTTGTTTCAAGTGATCTTCGATGCAATCAAATGTGTTTGTATCACCTTCATTTTTAATGCTAGGCAAATAATAACAGAAGCAAAATTCGTTCTACTTTTAACCTGCTTTAGGTGAAATAGGCCTAAGCAATGACGTCATCGTCGAAATGTAGCATATTACTTCACGATACCACTAACTTTTTGTGGCCCTCCCCCCTGTTTTCCTTCACTGACGAAAAATATTAGCGTTCTAAAATCATATTAAGTGAGCAATTACAAAATTTCCATCAAATGGCCAATGTAATTAGTGGATCTCGTAGGAAAAAATTTTTCCAGCATAACTTGTCATATGAAAGTTTTGCCCTGTCTCGATAATCGAAGGGTCAGAACTTGTTCGAATTTTAGTAGCTTCTTCAAAAAATCGAGATGGACAAAACTTTGATATAGCAAAATTTGCTGTAAAAATGTTTTACTACGAAGTCCTGTACTGAAATCCGCCGTTTGTGGAAATTTTTTTTTAGCAAAACATCTTTGTAACAAATTTTACTATATGGAAGTTTTACTGAAAAAAATTTTTCCTACAAAGTACCCTAATTACATTGGCCATTTGATTGAAATTGTGAGATTGCTGACTTAATAAAATTTTCGACTCTAGTACTTTTCGTCAGTGAAAGAAAACGAATGGGAGGGGTGTCACACGAAGTCAGTGTTGACGTGAAGTAATATGCTCCATTTCTGTTATAACGTAAATTTTTAGGCCCATGTCACCTATGGTAGGCTAATGCATACTATTCATTCTCGTCATTAATTTCTTGGCAAAATATTTTCATTCCACGTACAGCTACTGTGCCTTTAATTTCAAAATTAGGCAGAATACGAACATCACAAAGGTTGCTCAGTTTTGCATCTATGATCCATTGCAACACTTGAAAATTTGTTTTTGAATCTAATTTTCCGGAAGCCGGCTGTCCCTTCAGTTTTCGAAATAGGCAACTTATTCATCTAACGCGGTTTTTTTTTACAAACGTTAGTTGGTGGTACCTGCTGCTTGTATATAAATTTCAAGTCTTAACAACCTTTCACTAGAAATCCTGTAAATATTGTTTTAATGGCCAAAGAAGCCGTGCCCACAAAAAGAGGGGAAAAAATTGTGGCTTTAAGGTCGGTAAAGTGTATAATATATTTGTAATCTTCTTTAAAAAATTTATTCCTCCTTCTTGATCTTGAAAAAGCTGAAAGATTTTGATGTTTGTGCCGTATTTACTCGAGATTTTAAAAATTTAATTTAAACCTTTGTAACCTTTTTATCATTAAACCATAACCGCTCATTTTCATGGTTAAAAAATTCCATTTTTTTTTCAAAATTTCACGCTTGCTTCGCTTTAGCGTTATTTATTTTTTGTGAATTGAGGTCCAAATTGTACAATACCTGTTACCCTGTTACTAATTTCGTGTAAGAAAATTTTAGGCCTCACTCGAACCATTATCTAGGGAAAATTTTGAACCCCACATGCCTTTGAAAATTACGAATTACGCTATCAAGTTGAACTGTTGTAGGTAATTTAGTATAACGCTGACTTTTAATTTCCCGTTTCTAAAAAAAAAAAAATTCTAAATGAACTAGACGAAATATGTTTCAATGTGACGAGCAATTCTCCAGTGATTTTATTCTTGTTGTATTCTACGTACTTTACGTACCAAACAATAATGTTTTATTGTAAACAAATCATAAACCGTTACACACGATTCGAGCAAAGAAATTTGGCACCTGAAACGAGTAAGAAGTTAATTCATTAAAAATATGATATATGGTTTTGGGAAGTGGAAACACTACATTTCATCTGTTATGTCTGAAACATCGTTCGAGTATTATTAGAATTCGGAATGTTTTAAAAGAAAATACCATACTGCCTGTACACAAAGGCATTTGTACAAATACGTGTAGATATATTTATAAAATAATGCAAGCACCTCGACGCGTGGAAATGAGAGAAATTATGGTCGGCGTAATTATGAAAAATTAACCAATCCCAAAACACCTCTTTTCAAAAGCAAAAATTACCCAACCCTTTTGTGTTTATTTACCAAAGTGATCTTTTTATATCCGTTCTAAGTTGAAGTGAAAATACCGACATTTTTAATGCATATATATATATATATATATAGATTTAGTTTTGGTCATAGTGGTGCCCGTTTTAAGTATAACTAGTCACTGTGGTGCCCGTATATAACGTTGTGGTGCCCAAATCGGGCGCCACAACGTTTTTGCGTTTAAATGGTCGGAAATTGATCCCCCCACTCTGAAACGTCAAAATACGAATTTTCGCCCGGGCACCACATGGTCGCCTTTTATATATCTATAGTCAAAATAGTTCACAGTGTTTTTATCCAGGGTGCGCTTCAATTAATATAAAAATTATAAAATACTAACCAACTGGTGCCCATGTGATTTTTGTAAGTTTCTACCTTGTGGTGCCCTATATTTGACAACATTGCCTAGATAACAATTTGCGAATTCATTCGATTT
>FIZR01026368.1:0-35691 GCA_900060175.1 Ferrisia virgata
TATAAAGTATTAAAACCAAAAAGGATACAATAAAATCATTCGAAATTTATTACACATCCTTTTTGAGTCGTTTATTGGATCTTTTTGCGATCGCAAAGCTGATAAAAACCAATCTCTTTTCGGGGTTGGAAGGTCAGCAGGTACATTTGGAGGTCCTTAAGCACATCGCAGTAAAAGCTCAAAATTTTTGGCATCTTCATTTTAGTAAAAAATGGATTTGAAATTAAAATCAGATGACTTAAACATAATATAAATTTTGATTGGGCTTTTTTTTTATTTATTTATTTTTTTTTTTGTAACTTATATCTACGTTTTCGTATACTCGTTCGCTTAAAATTTACAAAAACAAAGGAACTAAATATTTTCATACTCGTGGATCAGCTTTGCGATCACCAAAAGATCCAATAAACAACTCAAAAAGGACCTTTTTGATTTTAATACTTTGTAACTTGAAAAATAACAGTGATAGGGAACTGAAGGAGAGAACTATTTTCAAGGAGCAAACTCTCATTTTATTGGTCTCAAATTATTCGTCAAACTTTCCTCTACAAATTAGGACCAACAGGGAAAAATTTACTCTTTTCGTTCAAAAGTTACAATCAAAATTATAGAGAACCTCGTTACGAAATTTATTACCTAAAATGAGAAATTAAATTTTTCATACCGCAGCAATGAATCTCCAGATAGGTAGACAACCATCATAACGTACATGTACAAGGTCTGGTGCACTTCCCCCCCCCGTAATATTATCGTCCACTCCTGAAACACCCTGTAGAGTAGCTAGAGAATAGCCAATGACGTCCCTTTTCCTCAGGGAAAACGCTATTAAGCCGCTTGTTCGCTCTTATACAAATATCGTGGGCCCTACAGTCAATTATAGTAACTCTGGATTTTTTGAGACGGTCTATGACTTTACGAAATGATACAAAAAATTAATCAAAATGCTGATTTGTAGATTCTGAAATATTCATAAAAAATAGAAAAAACCTTTCGGAAACAAATATTTTTTTGTTTTTCGGACGAGAAACGTAAGGGTAAGGGGATGCAATGAGGGTAAAAAGTCGACACCTCTAAAAAGCACATCTAACACCTTTTTTAGATCTACGTACCAACTTGGGAGGAAATATGTGAGTAAAAAACTTCAAAAAAAAAACTACCTAATAATTACATCTCCGGAGCTGTGAAGGGATGTAATAATGCTGCAAAGTCGAGTCCTCTAAAAAAAAGCACATTTAAGACCTCTACTAAATCTAAATACCAAATTTCAAGGCTCAATTTGGAGCAGAGTTAGGCGAGGAGCAAACTCGAAATATAAAAAAACCCCGCCAAAAAAAACATTCTTGGGCTATAATGGGTCGCAATGAGTCTGAAAAGTCTAATCCCCAAAAAGACACATTTATAGCCTTTATTACACCCACGTGCCAAATTTCAAATTTCTAGCTCAATTTGGAGGGGAGGTATGGGAGGAACAGCCGTTTTTCAAGGTTAAAAAAGAGGAACCCCCTAATATCCTTCCCTCCTAATTGACATAGGAGGCTAATTTTTGGATATATTAAACAACTTTAAATCGTCTATTGATTAGTTAAAAAAATAGACATTTTTTAAGATTTCGGCCCCTCAGCACCTCCTTCCCTAAATTTGGAAAAAACTGAATTTTGACCCCAGATCATTTCCACTCAAATGGTACGAAGCAGAGTAAATGATTTTAATCGGGGGGAGGGGAGAGATAAATAAAATAAAATAAAATAGATATCCGACATATACAAAAATCCTCACAATGGTCTCCTAGGACCCCAAAACGAATTTTGTACCCTCATCTGCCGAGTTGATAGTCCTTAGTAGCCTGGTTTTCATTGCTAATACGGTGTAGGAAATCAGACTACAAGGAGTGGAGAGAGGGGGCTCATTGAGGCTAAAAATTCGACACCACCAAGAAGCACGTCTAGGAGCTATACTGAATTTACAAACCAATCTTTTTGGCCCAATGGGGGGGGGGGAATACGCGAGGAACGAACTCAAAAAATTGAAAAACCCCGCCCAACCCACATTTCTTAGTAGTAAGAGAGAAAATGTTTCTGAAAAGTCGAAACCCCCAAAAGGCATATCTATGGCCCATTACTAGTCTGCAAAATAAATTAAAATTTCCTAACTCATCTTGGAGTGGAGTTAAGGTGCAACCTTATTTCAAGATCAAAAAGGGGGAAATTCTCATATCTCCCTTACTAATTGACCTAGAATGCTGATTTTTGGGTACGCTATACAATTTTACATTGTTCATCGGTTGGTTAAGAAATAAACAATTTTTGCGATTTTATCCTTTCATCCCACCTTTTTCCAAATTTGGGTACCACTGTATTTTGACCCAAGGTCATTCCCACTCCAGAATATCAAAAGAGCTCACCAATTGAAGCATACTCCCCAAATTTGATCAATTTTGGTTAGTACTGAGCGGAGCGAATAATTTTTAATAGTGATTTTGCAAAATTATGAAAAAAATAGTTCAAAAAACCATTTTACGTTTCAAAAAACATGAAAAACTAAAAAAAAAAATTTTTTAAGTTCGATTTTTTGCATTTTGTTGGGGTGAAGCGATAGAAAAATTATACAAAATGACATTTCACAGATTAAAAAAACATGAAAAAAAAATTCGCACCGAAAATAAGGTTTATTTTTCGCTATTGAGATGTGAAATGTTTAAAATTTTTTTTGCAGCTTAAAAAAAATGAAAAAATATTCTGAAAACAATTCAATTTAAGCCCCTAAAATAATCAAAAAAATCATTCAAAGTCCTGGAAGTTTTCCCCTCATTGATCCTGAAAAAGGGCTGTTCCTGCCCTATCTCCCCACCAAATTGAGCTAGGAAATTAAAATTCGGTATGTAAATTAATTGAGGTGGGGGGGGGGAGGCTATAGATGTAACTTTTGGAGGTTTCGACTTTTTAGTTCCATTGAACTTCTCCATAGCCCCCAAACAAGTGGTTTTTGGTTGGTTTTTCTCATTTTTTTTGTTTCATTTTTTGAGTCTGTCTTTCACATAACTCCTACAAATTGAGCTAGGAACTAGAATTTAGGTATGTACATTTAATAAGGGTCCTAGATGCTTTTTGGGGATCTCGACTTTTTAGCCCCATTTCACCCACTCACAACCCCAAAAAAGTAATTTTCTTGTCGTTTTTCTCATTTGTTGAGTTTGTTCCTCGCATAACTCCCCTCCAAATTGAGCTAAGAAGTTCAAATTAGGCATGTCCCGTCTGTAGGGATCCTTAATGCGCCTTTTGGGGGCTTCGACTTTTCAAACCTTATTGAACCCTTCTTACCTGGAATGTTTTTTTTTTCAATTCTCATGATTGTAATATGTCATGAAAATTAGGCTGAACTTTTTTTTTGATTTACCTGAATGAAGGGGGGGGGGTTACCAGAAAATAAATAATTTTGATTTTGGATAACCTTATTTCATCCTCAAAATTTATTCAATTATTCTATAAAAAAGGTGATCTCATGACAATTCATTACAGAAAAATTTTAAACATTTAATTATCCTCAGAAATACCTGGAACAGGTAACATAGGATGAAAAATATGGCTCGAAAGGCACTGCAATTTTTTTTCATCTCACGTTAAATGACACGTTAGATATAACCTCCAACTGACCATTCTGTTTGGTACAGTGTTTTCATATACTGCACGAGCCAATCGCGCACTTTATAATAAAATCGGTTAAGCTTACCTACATACACATAGGCTAGCACTATACCACTATACATATACACGGACACGTACCTGAAACAGAGTAACAAAAAAGAGGAAAAATCAGCCATAAATACAACATTGATATCTCCATAGTACTAATCAAAAAACCGGTAACAATTTCCTCGGTCGACGCTGGCCGATTAGATTGGCTAACGTGACCAGAACGCAAAATACTCTACGACGGTATCTTCAGCTTGGTAGACACACCACAACGAATATATAATATACACGCTGCATAGTACATACCTACGAGTATGTATAAGGTCGTAAAAGGCAGACAGAGAGAGAAATAGTAAAATAAAATGAACCGTCGTCGTCGCGTCGACAACGTTTGAATAAGGGGATCAAGCGGATGGCTGAATTTTATGCGTTTTGTCCGTGTAAAATCTACCTAGTACCTCTATACGATACGTAAAGGACTAAAAGTGTAGGCACACGTCGTCAATAATGAAAAAAAAAAAAAGAAAAGAAAAGATTACCAAACGAGCTGATTTTCTACATGCATATTTAATTCTTCGTCGGTGAACAGTCAGACGATCCTTTGCAAATTATTATCGAGTGTTGGGTCTTGTCGTGTCGTCCAAATAAGCTACGATTATGTTTTTACTTTTATACAGATTCTCGTATGGTTGTATTTAGGATAAATTGAGTTACTCGAGTTCATTTTGATTCTATTTTTATGCATACAACATATGTACATACATACATATGTATGTAGTTTGCGTGCTCGAATAAGTATGCGTTAGGACGATCGATACGAGTACATAAGTTTAACACGATTATTACGTACAAACGATCGACTCGATGGATTAAAAATAACTCTATAATAAGGCTCATTTAAATGGTAAACTCGAAAATAATTTTTCTTTCCAATCAGTACGATGTTTCAATGAATTAAATATTACAAAAAATAGTGAATTGATGATTTAGAATTAAAATTCTCGAATATGTTTATCGAGTAAACGTGTCTAAACTGTCTATTGACTTTAAATGGACGACGATTTTTAAGGTTAATTTTGAGAAGAAAAATGCACGAAAAAAAATATTTAGAAAATAAAAATATGTATAATAATTATGGGTAACTGTTTTCACTACTACGTTGGATAACATTGACTTTTCACATTGACGACATTTTGCTTCACTGCGTATACTGAGACAGATACCGAGTTCGTAGCCCTATATCTAATACACATACCCAATATGTGCACAAAAATTTCGTACACAGCTCAAAGCATACTACGTACGATTTATTGCGTGCTTACCTTTAAAAATAATCAGGAAATATTTGCGAAAGAAAATTGAATACAGAGTAATAAATTGCTCACGAAAAAAACCGAACGAAACAAATACAATATGTTAATACTCGTAGTTATTAAATTAGCAAACATCACGTACACGGAATTTACTGTACATATTCATTTAAAATGTGAACAAAAACCGATAAGATGCACCGGTACACTATGGTGCGTATAGTTAGCTGCAGAACATTGCAAATGTGATAATGCGTACACGAAATTACGTGAAAAATAACCAGGTAGATAGACCAGCGTTGGGTCGAGTGACTCATCGTCTTGCCATTTCGACTTAATCGTTCTTTATTGAACAGCTGCGTTATCATCATAGAAACTATTATAGTCGATTTCTTGGTTATACGAACGCTATTTAAAACGTTTGCTTTTACACCGAAATATATTGGCAATTTTTAAAGGTTGAGAAAAATTAATCGCTGATTGACTACCTGGTATCTACTTACACCTTCATATTGTAATGCAAAAATTCAAGAACTGTTTGTCAGAATGAAGGTTGGTCATACACAATACGTACTTACGTATACCTTACAGTATTTTAATAACGATTTTTAGTCAGGTTTTCCGAAGGGAAACCATGACCATTACAATCGTCTGGTCCGATGTTTTTTTTTTTTAATCTACATACTTTTCTCGAGGGAAAAAATTAATTACTCCGTCCCATACCTGCCAAAATAGCTGAAATTTGAAATTTCGCCAAAACTTGCCGACTGCATTTTTCTATTAAAGTTTGAACGGTCCATGGTACAAATTGGTGGAGGTCCATTTTTGGGAGTGGGGGTAAGTGGGGGTGAAAAATCGAAAAGTGAAAAAATTTCACTGCCAATCGATAGGAAATCGAAAGAGCTGTAATATATCCAAAAATGAACTATCTACGTTGATTACAGTCTGAAAACTCGCTCCATGTGAACCAAATGGAGAAAATGTTGAATCAAGGCGATTCGAGAGTAATTATTTCAATAGAATATTCTGATCTTAGATTTGAAAAAATTTCATTGAATATGCCTAAAAGAAATTTTAGGTAAAAAAAAAATTCCCTCATTACGCTTATTTGAGAAAAAAATCTACGTTCGTGCGTTCTATCTATACGAGGTTTTCTAAAATTTGTCATCCTTTGAGGGGGGGGGGGGTGGTAGGTGGAATTGATAAAAGAAAACTTTGAAGTTTTGCAGCTTCGAACCCTGTGGTGGGAGGGAGAAGTACCTAAATTTTTTTTTCACCATAGTATGTACTTTGACAAGTACAATTTTTTGGGGAATTTACGAGACCGTTTTCAAAAACTGGAAAAATGCTTAAAAATGCATTTTTCTTAAAAAAAAATAAATAATACGCTAAAAATGGATGGAAGTAGAGTTGTTTGGCGCAAAATTCTGTATCAAATTACGTCATTAAAATTTCAGTTGAGGAACACGAGAGCTTCAGTGGAGGGGGGGGGGGTCAAAACGTGAACGAAAGGTTCAAATGAAAAATAAACACAGGATTCGTATTCAAGGTGTCAAAATAAATCGAAAAACACTCCTTTCTCATTTTTTTGATCCACTTTCAACGCATGAAAAAATTAAAATTTTGTTCAAAACAGTCAATTTTAAGTACAGTGGTAATTTGCAAATTCATAAAAAGCAACAATTTATAACAAAAGAATTCTGAAATTTTCCATAAATTTGTTTTAATTACATATGTATTGATCTTAAAGCGTAAGAAAGTCACATCGAATGTTTGTGGCCTCATTTGGGGGCTCGGGAGCACAGAGGCACCCCTTTCTCAAATTTGAGGTAAATCTGTATGGGTAATGTTGTTGTCGTTTTCATATAAATCGAACCCCCCGGACACAATAACGAAGTCCGAAGCACAATTTGACCTTAATTAAAACCTTATTTTAAGCATTGAAATATTGGGGCGGGGGTAAAAATTCATTTTTGAAAACAAATTTGCTGGTAGCTTTGCGCAAAAATTCAAAAAAAAATGAATGAATTTACCAAAAATATGTGAAACGTTGTGAATAAATTATTGAAAAATACGTGAAAAAAATGGCGTTAAATGCGTAAAAATTTGAAAATTAAATCGATAAATAAGATGAGAAAAAATTAGTAAAAAAGTGTGCAAACAAATGCATAAAAATACTTTCGAGCATAGAAAATTGATCAAAATTCGTGAAATTGTGTTGAACTGTTGGATAATTTAATTAAAAAATGTGAAGAATTTGTGAAAAAATTGTTGACAAATAAGTTAAACACCGAAGAACAATTCGTAAAATTACCAAAATTCACAGGAAAATATTTTAAAAACAAAACATACAAGTTGACGAAAAATGCATAAAAATGAGGAAAATTTAACAAAAAAAATTGAAAAATACAAATATTTTGGGAAAAAATTTGAAGAAATCGTGAAAAAATTGTTGAAAGACGATAAAAATTCATTGAAAAATGCTGAAAATTTAATAAAAAAAAAGTTGAATGAAAAATTGCTAAAATTTGTCGAAAAACCATGAAAATTTGTTGAAAAACTTGTTAAAATGTCATTTTTTCACTTCAAAAACATAAAAAATTGATAAAAATTTTCAAAAACATTAATAATTGAATGAAAAGGTCATTAAAATATCGTTTCCTAGCTCAAAAACGTGAAAACCCCGATTAAAATTACTAAACGAGCAGAAAATGGGTGAAAACCCAGTTAAAATGTCACTTTTATTTGTAAAAAAAAGATAAAATACGTCAAAATCGTGGAAAAATTGTTGAAAATTTTCGAAATACGAAAAAAAAAATTAATGACAAACTCGTTAAAATGTCTTTTACACGCTTTGAAAAAATAAAAAACACGACAAATCGATAAAAATTGTTGAAAAATGTGAAAAAATAGATGAAAAACATCTTAAAATATCAATTTTAGGTTCAAAACACGTGAAAACTGATAAAACAAGCCGAAAAAAGTCAAGTATTCATGGGTTTTCCGCTTCAAAAACGTGTAAAACGCGAAAAAAAATACAAAAAATTGGAAAAAAACTACGAAAAAGTATTGAAAAACATGGAAATTTACATAAAATATTTAAGAAAATTGTGAAAAAGTTGTTGAAAAATAAGTGAAAAATTGACAAAAAACACCTGAATTTACCTAAATTCATGAAAAAAATTTTAAAATACAAAACGTCACATCGAAAATTTTAAGATATTATAAATAATTTGTTGAAAAATGAATTAAAAATTGACACGAAATTGTTAAAAATTCAGAAAACTTACCTACATCTACGAAAAAATACTAAAAAATATGAAAATTCAACTATAAAAAGTAAAAAAAATAATAAAATATTGTAAAAAGAGCGAAAAATTTCATAAGATTCACTAAAATTTACGTAAAAATGTTAAAATAAAGTAAAAAGTGAGTAAAAACTTGGTAAAAAATACGTAAAAATACCAAAATAAGTTGAAAAATGAAGATTCACTTTATAAATTTGCTAGAAAATGAGCTAAAAATTAAACATAAATGAGTAAAAAATGCAGAAAATGTACCAAAATTTACGGTAAAATGTTGAAAAACAGAAAAATTTACCCAGTAAATGTAAACAAATGAAATAAAAAAAATAAAAAATGCGTAAGCGTATAAAAAAATAACAAAAATTTTTGACTAAAAGTACGAAAAATAATTAAAAAAATTTAAAGAAATGATGAAAAAATTATTGAGAAGTAGGCGAGAAATTGCAAAGCAAAGAAATTTATAAAAAAATGTCACATGCGAAAATTTATTGTGAAAAATGATGAAAAAAAGGCGCTAAATGCATTTCTCGACAACTGTTTTCCATGCCGAAAAACATAAAATTTTGAATACTTTTTCACGCAAAATTCGAATAAATCTTCAAAATTTCTCTACCGTATAATGGTTTTGAGAAAAATGCATAAAATAGATATTTAAGTTGGAAGTTCTTTTTTCGTTAAATTCGAATCTTAAATTGAAATTTTGCTGATTTAACTCGTATAAAAAATTATCTTCGGTCGTTTCACTTTCCTATTAAAGTTTACATTTTTCTCTCAAACAGTAGATAAAATACCTATCCACTTCGATGCAATTGAAACGAGCAGCACACAGTTAAATAAAAAGATAGGTATACTTAAGAAGCGAAACAATGTAGACGAATTAAGCATAGTACAGGCAACTACATGACAAGATCACAGGGGTAGTAATTCAGCTGGTTGATATTTTGGTAGGTAGTAGATAGAGATAGGTAGATGGGTGTCTATTTCGTACACCACCTGATGTCACATTTGTCACGAGGTGAGGTGAGGTGAAGTGAGGTGACGCGACGCGAAGTCGGTGTTGGGCTTTATCTTTATCGACGACGCCAAATAGCCTGTTGGCGCAGAGCGCGCCACTAATCAGCGTTCGGCTAATTAATTCGAATTAAGCGTTTTTGTGTATTCTGTACTATGTCCTTTGTCTACCCAGCCTTAACCCGTTTTCGCGTCCATTTTAGTTGGCAGCAATTTAGCGTAAACGATAAGCGTGCCATACCGCACCGTTCAGCTGTGTTCAGATTCTTCTCATCGACACCGGTGACAACGACGACGACGACCACCACCACCACCACTACCACCATCACCTTCGCCAACACCATCATGAGGAGGATTTGACAAAACGACGTGTATTTATTATTCATGACGGGCTTGTAATTCGAGAGTGTTACCAACGCGGCAAAACTTTAATTATATTTAATTACCGTAGTTGCCTATGACGCGCGTTTCTCTTTCTTTAGTGCCGAAATTTATCTCGTAACGATAAAATTCGCGTTAATTGCTGCGTTATACGCATATCAACGAAATATTTGCACTTGCAGTACCTACTACCTAATGGCTACGCAGTATGCAGTTATGCATCGCGATATGTAGGGTATTTTAACCGCTTAACAGATATTGACACACTGATGTGAGCTGATTTTGGAAGCTCTAATAGGTATAAGGTTCCCTTGGTACACTAAATTTTTGCCGTTTCAAATTTATTAAATTTTACCAATTTATTACTTCAATAATTGCAAAGTTAGCCCTATTTTATGCCAAACCATTAACCCCTACCTTTGTCCCTTCATCTAAATTACTGTGATTAATACATTTAGAAAACCATTCGAATGAGAAAATTTCATCCCAAATTAACGTACTGACCTTCCATTCAGAGAATTTTGAATTTTCATACAGGCTATCCCAAACGAGAAATGGTACAATAATTTTGTCCTCGAGTTATGAATGCAAAAACACCCCCTGCTCACCAAGGTCAGCATTCGTGTTACGAAATAGGTTAAATGAAACAAAATGGAACCATTTTGTCGACCATAAAGAAAAAATCCATTCTGATTTTCGCTAATAATTCGAGTCACATATTTAAATTGTTCCATTCGTGGAATAAGGGAAAGCAAAGAGGTTCGTATTGAAGTGCATAACTCAAACTCCCAGAAGATACGTTTAAGACCGTATTTTGTTGACCACCTCCTCCTTCTCTCCCCCCACTTAATCGGCCGTAAATCCACAGTCCGTAAGCCGAAAAATGTCCACCCATCATAATAATCACTCCACTCGACCATGAGCATGAACGTTAATAGAATTGCCTAATCGGTTCGCCGTAAAAACACTTCATCAAACTTGTTCAGAGTCAAAAAAACCAAGACACACTTACACTTCTAACGTGCTCAAAAGTAGTCTTAATGGTGTTCTTAAGACCTCACTCCTCCCACCAGCCATCATGAAAAATCAAGATAGAAACAAATGTTCACTGGAAGAGAACCTTCAAAAGGATGGTTAATGCTGGTGAATGGTTATTTTGGTTGATGGTAAAATTAAAAATTTACATTTTGAAAAAAGCAATTCCTGTTGTAAGAGGCGACTTAGAGAGAAAGGGGGAATCCTTTCTTTCCCTATGGTTTATAGTAGCGCACTGTTGCAATTTTTATTTAGTCTTCACATATCAACATACACAAACAGTTCAGACTTCTCCACACTAAGAGGATAAACTGGCTACCACTGAAGAATTTGCCAACCCACAGTGGTCATTTTTGCGAGAAACACCTAATGAGTGCAATAAATTTAAATGGCCCCGAGTAACTTCATCTTTTCGTCTGGTAGAGGAGGCCACATAGGAGTGGCAATCATAGTAGATGGTGGATTCAAACACATACACACACCTGGTGTTAGGTGCAACGGCTATCAACGATGAGATGGCAGTTGTCCGGATTTACGCAGTTCCATCCACCATAAGTGTCATCCAACTATATGCCCCAACCAGTGAAACACTACATAAAGAAATTGAAGAATTCTACAAGGTGCTTGAAGAAACACTATATGTTCTAGTCCAGAAAAGATGGAAATTGTCGAATATTAGAACCAGAACATATCCAGGAGCTGATGCGGCATCAGATCATGAACTTCTGGCGGAGGAGTACGACACTGTGAATCCGCGTAGAAATGCGAAAGAAAAAAGTACTGACTTTTCTAATCGATGCAAAATTGAAGAAGTTGGCTGCCAGGACAAATATCACGCGTTCAGGTACAAATGACCCAAACACGACGTGTGAAGACGTCAGAATCAAGATTACTCGGGCACGTGAGTCTGTTATTAAGGAAAGAGAACGTTAGCCATGGATAACAGGGGACACCCTGCTGATTGTAGAGCAGTGTAGGTAAGCCAAATGTCGTGGTGACAACAAAGAATACAGGTTACTGAACACATCAGTCCAGTAGTGTTGTCATATAGAAAGAGAAGGCTACCTTAATCAATCCTGCAATGAAATACAGGAATATGCAGATCACAATGAGACCAGTGCAGTATACAAGAAAATAAACTAGATCGCTAGAGATCTCAAGTCCAGAACTTGCGAGACCAAGAAAAATGATGGTACAGTTGGGTGGGATTCTAGAGGAATCCTGGACAGCTGGAAAACATACTGTGAGTGGTTGTACCAAGACAGTGGAACACCAGCAGAGATAACTCAACTAGTTCCTACAATCCAAGTGATAGATGAAGATGAGCTAAACATGCTACTTGATGAAGAAAGGGAGGCGGTGAATGCAATGAAACAACGCAAAGCACCTGGTTGAGACGGTATTGAAGCTGAATTGTGGCAGGCTCTTGGTGAAAATGGAATCAAAGCAGTATGGAAACTCTGCAGTGTGACATGGCAGGGTCATAAGAGGCACACGGGAGCAGATAATAAATGTCTGGCAAATCATCGAGAAGTGCAGGGAGTTCAACATACCTGTAGTGATAAGTTTCATAGATTATGCCACAGACTTTGACTTTGTGAATTTGAATAAGCTCTTCAAAGTTTTAAGAGAGATGAGAGTCCCTGCTCATATAGTAGATTTGGTGGAGTCCGTATATGAGTTCAATTCTATGGTGGTGAGAGTTGCTGAAGAACAATCAGAGGCTTTTCAAACAGAACAGGATGCATATTATCGTCACACTTATTCAACATC
This sequence comes from Ferrisia virgata, assembly GCA_900060175.1. Taxonomy (NCBI): domain Eukaryota; kingdom Metazoa; phylum Arthropoda; class Insecta; order Hemiptera; family Pseudococcidae; genus Ferrisia; species Ferrisia virgata. The sequence goes on from FIZR01026368.1 coordinate 12,505, forward strand.
TATGGTGAGCACGTAATTCGCGAAGCTCTAAAATATTGGAATGGTGGTATTTCCATTGGAGGAAGAAGAATCTCTAATCTGCGATGTGCAGATGATATCACCTTAATTTATTCGGATGAAGAGGAAATGGCAGAGCTCGTTAACCTGGTAACAACAGCCAGCGAAAAACTTGGACTTTGTATTAATACATCAAAAACAAAAGTCATGGTGGTGGATCGGGCCAAGTATCTTTCAGTTTCTACAGCTCTGAGCCAATACGAAAAGGTGAACGCTTTCGTATATTTAGGCTCCATCGTCGAAGCAGATGGAGGCTCGTCGGCAGAATGAATGGCGCCGAATCGTTCTGAGCAAATCAGCTATGAACAAATTGCATAATGTCACATGCGATGACAAGATCTCCAAAAAGTCAAAAAAGAGACTTATACAGTCACTTGGGTTCTCTGTTTTCCTATCTGCCACGGTGACAGGAACATTGAAGGCAGATGATAAAAGAAGAATCGACACCTTTGAGATGTGGGTCTGGTGAAGGATGCTGAGGATACCCCGGGCAGCGCTAGCGCTGATTTTCTACATCATATTGTCAATGAAAAACAGGGTATTACGGTCTATTGACTTGCAATGAATAGGGATGGGGGAGAATATCGACAAAATTCCTTTTGGAGTCCTAGAAGACCATTAGGATCATTTTTGGCCATGTCAGATATTTATTTTTATTTTATTTTATTTTCCAGGAACCAAAAATCATTCGCTGAACTCAATACTGACCAAAATCGATTAAAATTGGAAAATAGGCTTCGATTGGTGGCGATTTTGGTATTCTGCAGTGTAGATGACCTCGAGTCAAAATTAAGTTGTGCCCAAATTTGGAAAAAAGGAGGGCTGAGGCGCTGAAATCGCAAAAATTGTTTTTTTTTAAGCCAATTGATAGGCAATTTAAATTTGAATAACATCTTCAAAAATCAGTCTCTAAAATTGATTAAAAGGGGAAATATGAAGGTCTTCCTCTTATTTGACCCTAAAAAAATGATGGTGAGCCCCCTATCTTCCCTCCAAATTGAGCTAGGAAGTTGAAATTTGGTATGTAGACTAAGTAAGAGTTATAGATGTACCTTTGAGAGGATTCGACTTTTCAGATCCATTGCACCATTTCCCAGCTCTGAAAAAGTGTTTATTTTGGACAGCTTTTCTTATATTTTGAGTTTGTTCCTCACATAATTTCCATTCAAATCAAGCTAGGAAGCTGAAAGATCCCTGGAAAATTTTGTCTATGCCATTCGATTATATACTTAAGGTAGGTGAATATTTCACCGTCTCTACCTGCCTACACAGCAATACGTATACCTACGTTCTGAAGACTTACATCCCCAAATGATGCATCAGTTTAGACCCCTAAATTCAGCACGCATCTCAAAGTCGTAAAAACGACATAAAGACTACTGCCATACGCTTAAAGCTCGCATGCATCGAATAGTATACGGCGTTATCCGATTAAAAAGCGTAATAGCTTGCGTATCAGTATAGTGCTGACTTCACAATAAATATTCCATTCAGTGTGGCGATAAAGTAATGTACACAATATGGTAGATAGATACTTATACGCGTACATCTAAATTTTAAATCAATAAACTATAAACGGCTGCACTCGTAAAGATCTATTCGAGTATATAGCAGTATATACATAGTACATTACATACTTACATATAAAAAGAGTACTCGACATAAAGCTCATCGCTAATAAAACGCGTACAATATTAAAAAGACGCAAGACGCTAAACTAGGCGAATGCGAAAAAAAGTAAAGGAAAAGAGTAGGTACTGCACAACCCGGCGCGGAGTTTTGCTTGCAAGAAAATCGACACACATCAACAGGTTTTGAAAACTCGCCGCCACCGTGCCGTTTTAAGTATATGTAAACAGCCTGTAGCTGTTTTTGGGCTACGAGTGTACGAGTATACGAGTACGGCGCGACACGATGCATTATACGTGTACGTAGGTTAAGGTACCATGCTATAGGTACTCGTAATAAAATGCCAGATCGTTATCGTCCTTTCGTATATAACATACATTACCTACCACGGAATACGTAATTTACCACCCTGAATACGCTTTAAATTTAATAAGGCCAATTTGCGATCGATAAATCATTTGTCGCAGCGTAACGTAACCTCGTTATTACGTACCTTTCAATGGAAAAATCACGATATTACGCCAACGATTCGATAGATAATAGGTACGCTATGATTTGGTATAATACAATACAGTATAGGTACCGAATACAAACCGTGGTTTACGAAAAAGTAAACAATACTTGTAAATATAAAAATTCATGCTGTACCTAATCCCAGCACGTCATAAATATCACGATATATTCGAAGGTACTACTTTGTATTTAGCTTTTGTACCTCGCCTATTAATGGATACCGATAGAGCTATACCCACACACATTAGCCATATTATAATGAAATTTAAACAAAATATTCCCAATGATTTTCCCATCACGAATACGCGTACAACTACCCGCCGGCTATGTATTAGTTTATAAATAGTTGATATGCGTATTTCAGATACGTAATAAGAGACATACTCGTATTATGTACATTGGTAGTGAATCGTTAGAATTGTTTTCCATTTAAAACAAGAACAGAGCGTGTTACATTTATAGTATCGAAAAAAGGCGATAATTATTTTTAATACGTACGGGGAGGGAGGACGCGATTTTAGAGTAAATAGTTGAAACTCCTAAAAAGCACATCTGAGACCTCTTTCATCTTTACACGTCAACTTTCGACCTCTCAACTCAATTTACAAGAGGGATAGGTGTGGTACAAACTCAAAAAATGGTAAATGTGCAAAGTTGCTCAAAAGTTGAAACCTAATTTTCTCGTGAAACAAACTCGAAAAAATGGCAACAACCGAACCTAACTCAATTAAAATGCCACTTTTATGAGTTGTAAAGGGTGCAATGGGACTAAAAAGTCGAAATTTCAAAAAGGTATATCTGAGGTACTTACTAATGCTACATGTCAAATTTCAGCCAGCAAGCTTGATTGAAAGTGTGATGTATATATAAAAACATTTTAGGCACGTACAAGGTGTTCAAAAAAAAAATACAAAACGCCTTTTTTCACAAAAAAATCAAATATCAAGGGTAAGTTGTGGTTTGATATTTTGATAGTATACACTGAAACGACTTTCGTAAATTTCTCAATTTTAAAACCTGTACAACAGTTTTCAACTGTCAAAAATTGCCAAAAAATTAAAGCTACCAAAAAAATGCCCAAACAAAAGTTATAAAAGGCTAAATATTGATTATTTTTCACTCGACAATTTTTTCTCTAGCTACAACCGGAAAGGGGTTGTGTGACTTTCTATAAGTAAAGTCAGCCCTACACTGTTAAATAGAAAAATTTTTTTGACGTTTTACAACTTACACTTGAAATTTTTTTATCTTTTTTTTAGCCTGATTTTCTATGTCATATTGTAAATATTACTGTGTATCGACGTACGGTGGATGAAGAAGGCATTCTGTTACATGGGACGAATGCGACAAGTAGAGCTTAAATCATCAAAAACGCATAAAATGGCACCTGGATTTCGACCTTGTAAGGAAAGAAAAAAGAATGCATCGCCTTTTTCACCCTGATTTTCGGGACATATTACAAACACAAAAATTGAAAAACAGCGTTGGGGGTAGGAAGGGTTCAACGGAGCTAAGAAGTCGAAACCCTCAGAAGGCACATGAAAAGTACCTGCATACAAAACATAACAAATGTAAACTTTCTAGCGCAATTTGGAGAAGAGTTAAGCGAAGAACAAACTCTAAAAATAAGAAAAAAATGACCAAAAAACCACATATTCAGGGTTGTGGGGAGGTGAAATGGGGCTGAAAAGTCAAGACCCTCAAAAGGCACATCTAGGATCTCCGCTAAATGTACATAACAAATTTTAACTTCCTAGCTCAATTTGGACACGAGTTATGTGAGAAATAAACTCAAAAAACTCAAAAAATGAGAAAAGCGAATAAAAAGGCCACTTTTTTGGGGCTATGAGGAGGGTGCAATGGAGCTGAAAAGTCAGAACCCTGAAAAGGCACATCTAAGGCTCCAACTTAATGTAAATACAAAATTTCAACTTCCTAGTTCAATTTGGGAGGCGATAGGGTAGGAACAGCCCTTTTTCAAAGGTCAAAAAAAGGGGAGAAACCCTCATATCTCTCCTCCTAATTGACTTGGGAAGTTCATTTTTGGATATATTAAATAACTATTAATTCTCTACCATTGGGTTAGAAAGGGGCAATTTTAGCGTTTTGGGCCCCTCAGTACCCCCCTCCCCCCAATATCGAGGCATAACTGAATTTTGACCCAAGGTCATTCATACTCATATATATCTGATCCGCCACCAAACTGAGCCAATTGACCGAATTGGAGTGATTTTGGTCGGTATCGAGCGAAGTAAATAGTATTAACGTTCAGAAAATAAAATAAAAATAAAAATAAATATTTACATAGCTACTTCTATGACCCCAAAATGGATTCCGTTAATATTCCCTCCTTATCCACCGTTGGCCGATAGACTGTTATAGCCTGGGTTTTATTGAAAATATGACAAAGAAAATCAGACTAAAAGTCACTACTTACGATTGTTCTTTCAGCCGGATTTTCTATGTTCTATTGTCAATGAAAACCAGACTATTCCGGTCTATCGACCTATAGATGATTGAAAGGGGGGGGGGGGGGGTTGGTAACCAACAAAATACGTTTTCGGGTCCTAGAAGACAATCACGACCATTTTAGCCATGCCGAATTTTTTTTTCCGAAACTACAAAATTATATGCTCAGTTCGAATGCTTGACCCAATCAAGATCGATCAAATTTCAGGAACAGGCTTCGATTGGTAGCGAATTTGTGATATTCTAGGGTGGTGTTGACTAGGGTCAAAATTAAGTTATACCAAAATTTGGACGAGGGAGTGCTGAGGGGCTAGAGTCACAAAAATTGTTTCTTTTTAAATCAATCGATAGATAGTGAGAAGTTTTGTAACAGAACCAAAAATTAGCCTTCTAGGTCAATTTGGAGGGTAAATGCGAGGGGTTTTCTACTTTTCGGACGTGAAAAAGATCTGTTTCCTCTCTATCTCCCATACAGATTGAGCTAGGAAGTTGAAATTTGGTATGTAAACTTAGTAGGAGTTCTACGTGTGATTTTTCGGAGCAGAGGTGGGGGTATTTACTTTTCAGCCTCATTGCACCCTCTTATTGTCCCAAAAATAGAGTTTTTTTTTATCGGTTTTTCTAATTTTTCTGAATTTGCTCCTCGCATAACTCCCCTCCAAATTGAGCAAGGAAGTTGAAATTTGGTGTGTAGGGGTCCTAGATGTGTCTTTTGGTGGTGTTGACTTTTTAGTACCATTACACTTCCCAACCCTTACCAGTGATTAGGCTTTTTTCCAATTCACATAATTATAATATTTCACGAAAATCAGGGTGGAAAAGCGTATTCAAAACTGATTGTAAGAGGCAATAAATCCAATCGTCAAGAATATAAAAATTTCAAAAATTTGATGCATGAAAGAAATTTTGAATCGGATAATTTTTTTTAAGCGAAAAAAAATTTGCAAAATTTGTAATTTAATGACGATTTTTCGATAGTGGAAACTAAATTATAATCTATTTCTAGAATGGGTAACGCTTCGACTATCCTTCAGTGGTTAAAAAAGCCAAGCTTTATGGCTACTATAATCGTTTAAAATACAAACTGCAACCCGAGATGGAACTTCGTTATTATTAGAAAAGCCAGTATACTTAAATGACGCACAATCGTTACAATTTCCCCCCTCGCATTTTCTTACCTTCGACGCAAGTCGAATACAGCATCATTCTGATCTGAGGCGAGGAAGATAGAATTCATGAATTTCAAGCAGTCAATTCGCCATGGAAAAAAAAATTCAACTCGACGTTGTCGCGAAGAAAGGAAAAAAAAATTAAAACTTTTCTCATTGCGCCTTTTGATGGAAGAATAAAACGCAAGTGCCACTTTGCACGACGGCAAACCTCATCAATGTAAATCGATCTCGTAAAAATAATTTAAAAATAAATTAACCTCTCGGCAACGACGTTCCAACCAGATGCACTTTCAAGTGCCGATGCTACCGTTCTCCCCGTCCATCGTAATTTCAAACGAAAGGCGAGCATGAAATCGTGAAATGGCAACGAAGGAGAAATGACGCGACGGCCACCACGATCGACACACAAGCGCAGTTCTTATCTATAATATACGGCCTTATAGCTTTCTCCGTTAAATGATAAAAATTTTCTTACGTTCTTTCTTTTTTTTTTTTTTTTTTTTTTTTTTTTTTTTTTTATCTTTTTTTTTTTTTTTTTTTTTTTTTTTTGCTTTCTTTCTTATACTCTATTTTTCTTTACGTTCGCTGTTTGTCGATTTCTTGGTCGCGTCGCGTCGCATCGTCGTAAAAATAAGACTGCCCGTTTACCCGTCCACCCAACCCATGTGCTGCTTTATTACTACTTATCTGCTGCAGATGTATACTTTACTTTTACAAATACGTAATACGCGATGCATTATACAGACTGTATCGATTATCATTTTGTCTTTTTTTTTATCTGTAGACCGCAGACCACTTTGTAATTATCTGTTATTTGCTTGCATGTATAAAGTCTGCTGGGTATGTTGGTAGTTTCAACCAAACAAAATAAAACAAAAATTGAAATTGGAAACACGACAAATTTACCAAAAGGTATGAAATTTTCAGAAAATTACGAAACCCGAACTTCGCAGAATGATAATCGATTATCAATGCCAAAAAAGACAAAGAACCATTGCAATACGTTACTTTACCAATGCTATACTGTTCATTTCTTAATCAGAAGTATAGGTAGGGGTTGATAAAGGAGTGAATAGTTTCAACTCCCAAAACGAGTATCTAGAGACTGGAATACACCAACATGTTAAATCTACCCCTTCCCCCTCCCAGCCCATAATTAGGATCAACTCGAAATACAGCAAAACCTTCTGAAAAAAATATGTTTTCGAAACTACGAACAGATGAATAGAGGCTGAAATGGCGAGGCCCCCCTCCACCTCATATTTTGGATTCCAACTAAACCTATAGGATAAATTTCAACTTCCTAACTGACCTTACCCTCACGCCCTTCCTCTCATAAATAACTTATTCTAAGTTTGCGCGTTTTTTTTCAATTTTTTTTTCATGAAAATTCGTTTTTACGGCGAACCGAATAGGCAATTCTATTAACCTGCATACAATGGTCAAGCAGAGTGATCCTCGTTACAGGCGAAAATTTTCTATTTTCGAGTAAATTAAAAATTAATAAGCAAGTGATTTGTCAAACAGCAGTTTTTTAATTTTTCATCGCTGTTAAATAAATTTTAATCCAGTTTCACTAATTTTCAGACGCCCTAAATGTGCGAGGGTCTTATTCCATATCAAAACGACCCAAAAATTTGCTAGGATCTTTCGCTTTCGCTCAAAATTTTTTGGTGAGTTCCTATCGGTGGTCTGGTGAAAGAATCACCGTCATTTTGGTCCTAATCCTTAAAAGATATGGGGGGGGGGGGGAGGTGACCCTTGTAATTTTCGAACGATCGCGATTTTTCGTCAAACAGCTCCATTTCGAAGACTCGTATATCGAGATTGGTTAGACTCGGTATAAATTCGTTTACACGGTTTTATTTGTAATTTAACGTAAATTCAAAAAGCTGAAATCTGAACTTTTGAGATGAAAGCTCAACTTTTCATGATAAATATAAAGATTGAAAGCTACCATTTAAAAATGTGAAAAAATTACCGCGAATAGAATTTTTTATGATATTTGTACCTAATTAATTTTCAAAATGGGATCTAAACACCGTTGTAGGGCACAAAGGGGTTCTTAATTTTGGCCAAAATTTGAAAAAAGGTAAAAATGAAGCGGTACATCGATTCTTACTAATACGAAGACGTTGAGTTTGATTATTGGCTTATTTTTTTGATCCGATTCTTCTACACGCCTCCATCAGCCCCCTCTGCATGGTTAAAATTCGAAAAAATTGAAAAAACCAATTGACCTATCGATTGTTGCTAACTTAAGTCGCTGGACATAAATATTCGCTTAATTTTCTCTGAAAAAATTTACCATTTTCGAAATTTTTTTCTGTAAACTGAATTATTTGACAAATTTTTTACATGTTCTCTTTTTCTTTCTAATACGCAGTAAGGTCAATAATCTGTATGACGTTTTGAATTTTTGTGAAATTATTGGACTAGAAATAAAAGACGATAAAAAATCTTACATTTCGATGAAAATCCATTTTATTGCAAATTTTTTGCGATTTAAAATATAAAATATCATCAAAGAACTTTTTTTGGTTTCGTTGGCGTAGCGATTTTATGATGAAAAAATTGTTCTTTTGAAATTTATAAAATCACTGTCGCATGCCAACGTCGATGTCTCTTCAAATTTGTAGACAAGCGAGAAAAAAGTCAAACCCAGTTGAATGACCTGCATGTTCACCGATGAGTTCGAGTAAATTTTTTTCCAATTTGACGTATCATATTACACGCGATAAAACCACAAAGAAATGCTATCGTAGAATTTTACTCTATTGTAAGTATAATAAGTAGATGTTGAGTTGAAAAAAGTTGAAAATAGGTGTTTGAAATAAGTTCTTATAACTTAGATGCAAAGGGTCTAAATATTGGATTGAAAATTCCAGGAATATGATGCGAGAGGCGTAAAGACAAAAGAGTGAACTTATCCTTCGATAATGGTACTATCAATACGACTTGAAATGCGGTTGATTGAAAACACGCAAATAAAAATAATTACAGTGGCAGATGATACGGGGTGAAATAATTTGTTCTTCCCCATATAATAATAGCGCGCTATACTTAATGTTGTAATCCTTATAAATGCATGTCGAAATGGTACAAATAAAATTGTGCAAATGAACAGCTTCGTCAATGGAGAGCGCACAGCATAAAGTTCAACAATCTTCAAACAGCGAGGTCTCAAAAGTTGAAAAATATTTTTTAAACCTGCAAAACTCACTCAAAATTCAAAAATTTTCAAAAAATCGGATAAAAAGCCTAAAAAATTTTTTTTCTGAATGGAATTATTACGCATATTTGAACTTAACATGATCAATATTGAGAAATTATTGCCATTCACCCTTCTTTTAAAAAGTTTTTTAAAAATGCAACTTTTCGCGTTTTTCCACAATTTTTTAAAAAACCACGAAGAAAATTTTTTTTAAAGAAAAACTCCCCTGAAATGGATTTAGGACATGAATTTTAGATGTTTAGTGCAATATTTAAATTTTGAGAAGTCGAAACCCCAAAAAGTCACATCTAAGGCCCTTACACAATTTGGTAGGGCAATAGGGAAAAAACAGCTCTTTTTCAAGGTCAAAAACGGGGAAACCCCATATTTCTCCTCCTAATTGACTTGAGAGGTTGATTTTTGAATATGTTATACAACTTTTGGTTCTCTATCAGTCGGTTTAAAAAAGGAATATTTTTGTGATTTGGCCCCTCAACACCCCCTCCCCCAAAACAGGGCAAAACTAAATTTTGACTCAAGGTCATCCTCACTCAGATATATGTAATCCGCCACCAAACTGAGCCGATTGACCGAATAGGAGAGATTTTGACCTTTACCGAGCGAAGTAAATGATTTTAATGTTTGCTAAAAAAAGTAAAATACAAATAAAAATATGATATGGCTAAAAATCGATTTAATGATCTTCTAGGACCCCAAAACTGATTTTGGTTGATGTTCGCCCCGCCCCCCACTCGTCGTTGGTCGATAGACTGTCATAACCTGGTTTTCATTGACAATATGATATAGAAAATCAGGCTTAAACATTTTTATTGATGTGAAAAAATTCTGGAAAAAAAACACAAAAAAACCATCCTTAAAGCATCCCTGAAAAATACCATATTGGTGATAGAATTGAAATTTTACGCTCAATCGTAAAAAATTGATGTCCTAAATCCATTTCGGGGAAGGGGGGCATTTCTCAAAAAAAATTTCATAATAGTTTTTCAGAAAATAATGAAAAAAACGCAAAAAATGACATTAAAATAAAGCCGAAAAAAGGGGCAAGATTCATTTGATTTTTTGAAAATTTTTAAAAATTTTCGGATTTCAAATGAGTTTTGCATGTTTAAAAAATTGAGACGGATAGCTTTCGCAACCATTGTGACTCTACTGTTTGCAAATTTCCAAAAAAAGCAAAATTTAGCCAACCCTAGTGATCTGATCGCTCGACGCCACAGTCACTGAGAGAATTTTCGAAAAAAAATTCCTATTCACAATGTCAGTTCTAAAACTGCCTAAATACAATCGAAAGAACATTTTTTTCCTGAAAAATTTCCCTATACTTAATTTTTGAGAACTTTGAGCATGAACGTGCGTATCTCATTCGAATTTTCAACCACATTTTCTGACATAGAATTTCACGACGAATCAAATTTGCATTAAATAACGGAAAATCGTGCGGATAAATGTTTTTTTTTGCAAAACTGGAGATCATCGCCCCCTAAACAACATATCGAGAGTTGGACAAAATCGAACTCCCCAATATCTCCATTTGTGCCTTGTAAGACAATTTTTTCACCAATAACTTTGCCTAACTCCGTTCCTAAACGCGATACAGACAAAAAGTCGAATTAAAAAATGTAGCTGATCAAATTTCCAATATAAAAAGTAATTACTAATTTTTTTTTGAAAATTGATTAAAACATTTTAAAACGGGTTTGAAAATGACACGTTATATGCTAACGTAATGTTCCGCGTGATGTTTCTATTACGTCGCGAGAGCCAGCGGGAAACATTCGTAGACACGCGGGATCCATTCTTTATCAGCATACCTAAATAAGGGAGTGGGCGGTATTTTGCTTTTTAAGAAGGAAATCTGCAAGCGGTGGGATCACAATAGTTGGGAAATGATTTTAAAATGATGTGGTGAAAATTTCAGCTTTCTAACTGAATTTTATCAATTCGCAAAACTGACTCAAAGTTCAAAATTTTTTGAAAAAATGTAACATTTTTTTTTTTTGATTTTTATGTGTTTAAAAGCAATATATTCGTTGGTAGCAAGTTTCCATCATTACCCCCATTTTAAAGAAGTTTTTAAATAATGCCACATTTCGCATTTTTTCACAATTTTCTGAAAAACAATGACAGAAATATTTTTGAAAAACACCCCCCTTCCCTCCGGAGGTAACATAGCATTTAGTCCACGTAATGTGTTTATGGTATTCTGAAAAAAGAATTGAGCCCGTGTGTCTACGAAAGTTGACCGCTGGCTCTGGCCAATGGACAGAAACATCACGCGGAATATCACGTTAACGTACAACGCGCCCTTTTCAAACTCATTTTAAAGTCTTTTAATTGGTTTTCGAAAAAAAATTGTAATAACCTTTTTTATTGGAAATTTGACCAACTATATTTTTTGATTCAACTTTTTTTCTGTATCGCGTTCAGGAACAAAGTTAGGCAAAGTTATTGGTGAAAAACCTGTTTCTGAGGCACACACGGTGAAATCGAGGAAGAACCGCCAGTCCGATTTTGTCCGATTCTTGGTATGTTGTTTAGAGGTGATGATCTACAATTCTGCAAAAAAAATTTTATCAATAAATTTTCCCTTTTTTTAATGCTATTTTGACTAAACTAGGACTAAATTAAAAAATTTTTTTTCTTGTAAATATTCCAGATCAGTTCACTTTTAAAAGAAAAATTACACACTGTTTAAAAAAAAAAAAAAACAGTAAAATTTTCATTGTAAGTACCTAGTAGAAGGTATTTTTACCCCCACCAATTTCTTTCGACACAAACTCCCAGGTTCAATCACTTCAACGTGCAACTTGGAAACGTTCTGCAATGTAGTAAATTTTCAGCCTTCACTGGATCAAGTTTTAATTCGGAATCAACGTTTTGTGGGAATCAGTTTGAAGCCTCATTCAATATTTTTCAAGATAAATACATTGAAACAGTACACCTTAAAAAATATACTATAAATAAGCACCCTACATAGATATTTACGTTGAATGAATATATTCATGCAAAACAGCTACTGGTAACAGCAGAAGTTAGAAAAAATACAACTATCGCACCGCATATCACGAAACATTAAGTAAGGGGTGGTCAAACATCATACACGGCTGTAGTGAGGCTTGCAGATGGTAAACGAAGCGAAGCGGCGATTTTCCATTTATTTAATCATATCTACCAGACGTATTAAAGGATTTATAATTAACAAGAGTGGTATTTTTTTGTATGTGTGGCTCACGTTCCAGATACACGTACTCGATATCCACTCTACTCTGTATATCTAAAAACTACACCCATAGACGAAGGTAAAATTATAAAATGCCTGTGCTCAGGTACGTAGACCTATCTACTGACAACTTCTCTACCATTACAACATAGACTATCAGATTCAAGCTTAAAGTGCGAAAGGGTATACAATACATTCGTCCTATATATCTAGCTAGCAATCTACCTAGTTAGATAAACTGCGTATACTATGGTATATGTATACGAGGGAATTAAGCGTGAAAAGGTCTCTTTGTTACCTAACGTTTATATGTATGTAATAACGGTGAACGTTGCTCTGTCCGTGTCCGTTTGTTATTGATCTGGGGGTAGTAAGGCGACGTCGTCGCTCGTCGTGCATAATCGTTCGTTGCTTTGATGAAAAAAGTACGCCAAGCTTTCGGCCCAGAGCAGGCAACGGACGGCTACGCGCTTAAAGCCGGCCTCGGTCTTGCCTTCGCTCAGCTACGAGTTACGTATACACCTAGAACCTACTACATAGCTATACAACCTACACTGCTGTAACACTATATAAGAGGCCATTGTTGACGCGCCAGTTTTCATAATGAACGAAGCACTTAATAAAAAGCTCAGCAACCGCAATAGCCTCCGTTTAGGCGTAATTCTCAAGCCGCAGCTTCGTCGCTTGTCACGAAACACTTACGCAAGTTTTCCTATTTCTTTTTTCCAGCTACCTCGTTGCTTCGTACCAGTGCGGTGTACATGTGGTAACGAAGCAGAGAAAAAAGCAAGAAGAAAAAAATGAAAAGAAAAACAGGCACCGCGTTTTGATCAAAGAGTCGAATTTTCACAATACTTTACCAAATCCGAAAGTAAATTACATTGCATAAGTTTCCAGTTACAGACGCCAGTAAGGGGCACACAAGTTTTCAACTACGTTTTAGAGCACACGAAGAGGGCGTAAATTCAATAACTTGATAGTAGTTTTAAAATAGGGAAAGATGGGCAAGGATGTAATCAAGGTTGAAAATAATGCTATAAAATCTTAATTTATACTTAAGCTCAGTTCAATTCTAGATAATTTAACACCAAGAGCTAACTAGAAAATATCAAAAAAAAAAACACTCAAATACCATTACATGATAAGAATGAGACTGGTAAAGCCAAAATCATCAAAAATCCATAAAATGTCACCAGAATTTCGATTTTCTGAAGAAAGAAAATCATTACTTACGATGTCTTTTCAGTCGAATTTTCCACATTCTATTGTCAATGAAGATCAGACTATTACAGTCTATCGACCTGAAGAGGATGAGGGTGGGAGTTGGGGGTAGAAACAATACACATTTTGGGGTCCTAGAAGATCATTGTGACCATTTTTGGCCATAGATATTTCAACTTGAAATCTTAAAATCAATCCAGAATCAAGATCAACTGTTGGCGGCTCAACAGATGATGACATTCCAACTCAAAATCATAAAATCTATTTAAGGTCAAAGTCCATGTCCACTGTTTTGACAAGTCAACTTCAAACATCTCTAATTTTCCGCGACATTTCAACTTGGAATCATAAAATCGACCATTCATAAAATAAGTCCACTGATGTCATTCCAGGCCAGAAAAATCAGTCCACAGATAGTTGATGATCCACTAATAACATCACTAATTTTCTTCAACATTTCAGCTTAAAATCAAAAAATTAATCCTTCATAAAATAAGTCTACTGATGTAACATCTCTCATTTTTCTCAACATTTCAACTTGAAATCATGAAATCAATCCAGGGTCACAGTCGACCAGCTTTTCTCAACTTTTTGGTTTGAAATCTTGATATTGATTCAAGCTCAAGTGAAACTGTTGGCGGGTCAACGGATGATGACATTTCAATTCAAAATCATAAAATTGATTCAAGGTCAAGGTCCACCGTTTTGATGAGTTAACTTCAAACATCTCTAATTTTCCTCAACATTTCAACTTGAAACCATGAAATCGGCCCTTCATAAAATAAGCCACTGATGTCTTTCCAGGCCATAAAAATCAGTCCAATGATGACATCACACTGTTGATGGTCCACCAATAACGTCTCTAATTTTCTTCAACATTTCAACTTAAAAACATGAAAATAAGTCCACTGATGTAACATTTAATATTTTCAACACTTCAACTTCAAATTATAAAATCAACGGAGTAAAGGTCAACTAATTTTTCTCAACATTTCGATTTGAAATCTTAAAATCAGTTTAGGGTCAAGCTTAACCGTAGACAGGATAACTGATGATGATAATTTAACAGAAAATCAGGCCAAGGTCAACTGTTGATGGCTCAATTTTCTTTAATTTTCCTCAAAATTTCAACTTGAAATCATGAATTCAATCCAGGGTCACAGTCAACCAATTTTTTTCGACTTTTTGGTTTGAAATCTTGATATTGATTCAGGGTCAAGTGAAACTGTTGACGGGTCAACCAATGATGAAATTTCAATTCAAAATCATAAAATCGATTTAAGGTCAAGGTCCACCATTTTGACTAGTTAACTTCAAACATCTCTAATCTTCTTCAACATTTCAACTTAAAATCATAAAATCGACCCTTCATAAAATAAGTTCACTGATGTAATTCCAGTCCATAAAAATCAGTTCACTAATGCCAGTCCGATGATGACGTCACACTGTTGATGGTCCACTAATGTCATCTAAGGATGACGGTCAACTATTGACGCTCAACTGTTGATGGCCCATTGTTGACAAGTTTTCAAGAATGCGCTATTAAACAACTTTCAACGTTGATAAGTCCACTGATGTCAATCCAATGATGACGTCACCCTGCTGATGGTCCACTAATGTCATCTGATGATGACAGTCAACTGTTGATGGTCAATTATTGATGGTTTTTCCAAAATGCGCTATTAAGCAACTTTCAATGTTAATAAGTCCACTGATGTCAATCCAATGATGACGTCACCCTGCTGATGGTCCACTAATGTCATCTGATGATGACAGTCAACTGTTGATGGTCAATTATTGATGGTTTTTCCAAAATGCGCTATTAAGCAACTTTCAATGTTAATAAGTCCACTGATGTCAATCCAATGATGACGTCACCCTGCTGATGGTCCACTAATGCCATCTGATGATGACGGTTAACTATTGGCGCTCAACTGTTGATGGTCCATTGTTGACAAGTTTTCAAGAATGCGCTATTAAACAACTTTCAACGTTAATAAAGTCCATTGATGTCGATCCAATGATGACGTCACCCTGTTGATGGTCCACTAATGCCATCTGCTGATGACGGTTAACTATTGGTGCTCAACTGTTGATGGTCCATTGTTGACAAGTTTTCAACAATGCGCTATTAAACAACTTTCAACGTTAATAAAGTCCATTGATGTCAATCCAATGATGACGTCACCCTGTTGATGGCCCACTAATGCCATCTGCTGATGACGGTCAACTGTTGACAGTGAATTGTTGACGATTTTTCCGAAATGCGCTATCAAACATCGTTCGATGTTAATATCAGGTACTGGAATACCCAAAATGATCTAAATCTACTCTCCCTTTTGTCCTCCACTGGTCCAGGTCAATAGTCGGTAAAATTTTTGAACTACACGACAAGTACTTCTCGATTCTATTACAAAAAGGGTTGATGGGTTAGAAAATATCTTTCACGAGGCAGGCAAGAACATGTAAACGACGTCTATTACACCGGGAAAAGAAAATCCGTCAAAAAGCGCGTACGCTCAAATCTATGCACAAACAATACCTTTACATGCGGCTACATACAAGCGAGGAGTTATTTTTCAAGACTCGCACAAATACGTTTCTAGTACAAAATAACGACGCCAATCACACTCTAGAAATTTTCCATTCGCTGTTTGGGCGTAAGTCATCGCAGCCAGTAACGAAGAACCGACGAGGTTGAATACCGCTGGAAATTCAATTTCCCCGCTGTTATCGCGAATCACGCGAATACAAACTTATGACAAGTTAATCTAGAAATCTTTTGATGTTGGCTGGCAAACAACAAAACCTCGCTCGTTTCAAATGTACAACGCATAGTCGATATAAATCATCGCTCAGTTTACCCCGACGACGTGCATGTTTCCAAAATGGCCAAAGAAAACGGAGCAAATATAGAGAGGGTAAAAGTAGCATACGTAGAAAACATAGAAAAACGACAACGAAGAATGAAAGAGAAGATTGAAGCAGCAATGTAAATAAACGATAGCACGAAAAACGCTCTTCGTTATCCTAATACCATATGTAGGTAGCTAGAGAGCAACTACATTTAGCTAGGTATGTCGCTATATCTACCTACGTACACATTCAGGTGTCAACAAATACACGGTGCAGTGTTTAGTAGCATGTGCAGGTCTGGATAGACGACCGAGGAGCATTGTAGAAAGCACAAGTGCACATATACATAAAGTAATGCGCAATTTCCGCGAAGATATACGCATTGAAGCTAATTCACCCTGACATCTCCCTGCCGACTCTTCCAGTCGTCGTTAATTTCGCAAGAAAGTCTCAGCTGGGTTTCGTCTCGACTCGGACTCGATTCGTATGACTCATTCATTCTGCTAAGATTAACTACGTAGTAGGGGACGTATTCCCTGTCGTATTTTTATTTAACAAACGCTACGTCGGTCGCATTCAGTTAGGGTTAGGGTTACGTTTGGTTGGGTGTAACGCCAAAATGCATTCGTTCGATTTATAATGGGTACATTTTTAGTCATACAGCACCATCCGCCACCAGTACCAATCTTTTTGATCGTACTACAGCGTAGAGTACTGGCGTAGACGTGGCTCAACTGTGATAATCTACGTTTTAATATCGCACTAAAAACCATTTTGAAATACGCTAATGATAATAGCGCTCTGTGTGCGTACCACTACCACGTAGTGTTCGTATCGTAATTAAGATCTTGTACAGGCTCGTCCATCTCTGCACTTGGTACCATGTTCATTGCTAGTACATGATTGAGAAATTAAGGTCTCCATGTGGGGTTAATTGTTTAGGGTAATCGGCTTGCTTGAAATTTGAAGCGTTGTCGTACCCCAACACGCGCCACTATTGCACTAGAGTCTGCCATCTACAACGATGAACTAATAATATAGGATGGCATGAGTAGGTTTACCTATATTATAAGGTGATGCGTATGCTTTTACAGGACATTGGTACATATTCTAATTAAAATCAGGCGAAAAAAACAACGTCAGATTCTCCAAGACTGGTTTTGATGCATGGATACATCGAATAGCAATGTTTTCTGGCCTAATGTAGTATTTCTTTGTAATTAGTTTTGTGCCACTCTCTCTGGTTAATTTTAAAACGCATATTTCTACATTCAAATTCATCTCCTATCCGTTAACTACTCGTACTTGACTTCGGGGAGGAAACTGTCAATACGGTTTCCATAAAATCTTAATTTTCTTTAACTGGACTGAAACCTTCATTTTTTCTATTTGGAATTCAAATGGAATAAATTTCCTTTCATCAGATGTACATATCGATTGCCCATATCTTAAACTTAAGCACTTACTTATGCATGGTATAATCTTATTCCAGCACAACAAAAAATTCGCACTGACCTAAAACAAAAGAAAACAAATACAAAATGACGATATTAGTTCTTTTGCATTATAATATGTAAATTACACAACGACTACCATCCGCTTCTCTTTTCACTCTTTTAACCGACTAGCTGAAAATTGGTACGTAGATCAAGGAGTGTATGAACTTTTAACCATTTCAAAAATATATAATTTTCCGTGCTCATTCAACCACAGCTTTCTCATCTGACTTCAAAGATCGAAACTTTACACTCCAACAATCTACTACAACATGAAACGGCTTTGCGATGCTCTTTTTTATAGTCTACTCTTACAAGTCATTATTTCGAATGAAAACCAGACTATTACAGCCAGTAGATTCACAACTGATGGTCGGAGGGTAGGATATTTACAGAATCTGTTTCGGAGTGGTAGTTGACCACGTTAGATATGCATTCATTCTTTCTATTCCCTCCCACCTCCCCCATCCACCTGAAAAAATCACTCGCTACTCTGGATACCGGCCAAAATCAATCAAAGAAGGCCAATAAGGTTATGGCCAAATTTGGGAGAAGACTTATTAAGGTGTAAAAATTGCAAAAATTATTCTTTATTCAGCCCACCAATAGAAAATCAAAAGTTGTGCAAAACTTCCAAAAATTAGCTTTTCATGTCAATTGGAAGAAGAGTTACAAGGGTATTGGCTCATTACTCGCATATCTGTCCAGGCTTGCAATTTGATATGCGAATGTAGTAAAGATTTTAGATGTTCTTTTTAAGGGCTTCACTTTTTAAAGCCATTAGATCCCCTCACAGTCTTGAAAAAGTTTCCTTAAAAAAGTATTGACTGAATTGAATTTCAGTTTTAGTTGCAGTTTTGCAGTTGCAGTTGATAATTCATTAAAGTTAAAGTTATAGCTTACAGTTCAAGTGACTCATTTATTTTAATTATACTTACAGTTGAAAGTTGCAGATACTTATTTACTGCAATTGCAGTCACAGTATGTAGTTGAAATTACTAATTAATTTCGGTTACAGTAGCATTTACAGTTGAAAATTACAATTACAGTGTACAGTTCAAGTTACTCATTTGTTTCAGTTAGTGTAGCCGATTAATTTTAATAACAGTTTAAAAGTTACAGTTTAGCGTATAATTTGAGTCACTGATTCGTTTCAGTTACAGTCTACAGTTCACGTTACTCAACTCATCCATGGCAATTACAGTTACAGTTTATAACTGAAGTTATTCATTAATTAGCCTGATTTCCTGTGTCATATTGTCCATGAAAACCATCCTGTTAATGGTCTATAGACTTATGGCGGATAAGGAGCAGAATATCAACAAAATCCGTTTTGGAGTCCTACAAAAACATTACGACCATTTATAGACCATGTCAGATATTTATTATTTGATTTTTTCCCCAAAATCAAAAATCATTTGCTGAGCTTGATACTGACCAAAATCGATTAAATTTGGGAAATAGGCTTTGATTCGTGCCGGTTTTGATATTCTGGAGTGAAGATGACCGCAAATCAAAATTCAATTGTGCCCAAATTTGAGAAAGAGGATGCTAAGGGGCGAAAATCGCAAAAATTGTTCCTTTTTGAGCCAATTATACTCAAAAATCAGCTTCCTAGGTCTACTAGAAGGGCAATATATGAGGGTTTTCCTCTTATTTGACCCTGAAAAAGGGATGTTCGCGCACTATCTTCTCTCCAAATTAAACAAGGAAGTTGAAATTTGGTATGTAGGTTTAGTAGAGATTCGAAATATGTTTTTTGAGAATTTTGACTTTCCAACCTCATTGCATTCCCTCACAGCCATTTGAAATTTGGTGTGTGGATTTGGTATAGGTCTTAGATATAGCTTTTTGGGTTTTCGACTTTTCAGCCTCACTGCATCTTTACACAACACGGAAAAAGTGATTTTTTTTAAATTGATTTTTTTTATCTTTAGCCTGATTTTCTCTGTTATATTGTCAATGAAAACCAGGTTATTACTCCCCTCCCATTCCGCACCTCCCCTTATAATCTAATTTCCAATGTTATATTGGCAATAAAACCGGGCAACTAAGGTCTATCGTCTAACTGCTGATAAGGCAGAAAATATCAATACAATCCGTTTTGTGATCCTAGAAATCATTAATGCAATTTTTAGCCCCGTCAGATATTTATTTTTATATGTATATTCCCCCCCCCCCCCAAAAATTAAAATCATTTACTCCCCCTTCCCCTAAACATTAAAATCATTTACTCCGCTCGATACTGGGAAAAATCGCTTCAATTTGGCCAATTGTCTCGGTTTGATGGCGGATTAGATATATCTGAGTGGAGATGACCCTAGGTCAAAATTCAGTTCTTTACAATTTTGGGGGAGGGGGCGCTGAGGGGCCAAAAACGCAAAAAGTGCCTGTTTTTAAGCCAATTTATAGAAAACCAAAAGTTATACAACATATCCAAAAATCAATCTCTTAAATAAATCAGGAGGGGGGGAGATGGGGGGGGTCTTCCTTTTTGACTCTGAAAAAGGACTGTTCCTCCACTATTACTCCACCTAATTGAGCTGGGAAATTGAAATTTGGTATGTACATTTAATTGGGACCGTAGATATGCCTTTTCAAGGTTTCGGCTGTTTAGCTCTATTCCACTCCTTCATAGCCTCAAAAAAAGGGGGTTTTTTGACATGATTTTCTCATTTTTCTCATTTTTTGAGTTTAATCCTCACATGACTCCCCTTCAAATCGAGCTAGAAAATTGAAATTAGCTATGTACATTTAGTGAAGGTTTTAGATGTGCCATTTGGAGGTCTCAACTTTCCAGTACCGTTTCACCCCCTCACAGCCCCAAAAAAGATATTTTTTTGCTCGTTTTTTTCTTATTTTTTGAGCTTGTTCCTCGCATAACCCCTCTGCAAATTGAGCTAGAAAGATGAAATTAGGTACGTAAGGGGTTTCGACTTTTTAGTCCCACTAAACCCTTCCTATGCACAATGCTTTTTTTCAATTTTCACGATTATAATATGTCAAGAAGTGCTTTTTTTCAGTTCATAGTTTGTTCCTCGTATTACCCCCCCCCCCTTTCACCATTGAGTTAGGAAGTTGAAATTAGGTATGTAAATTTAGTATAGGTCCTAGGTGTGCTTTTTGGTATTTCGACATTTTGGCCTCATTGAACACCCCCACTACCCCTCCCCCGCCACTGATTAGGAAAAGAACATCGCTTTTTTACAGAATCAGGCGAAACATTTCGTTTACAATACTGATAATTTCAGTTGTATATAATTGAAGTCTACATTTACACAGTTACTGAATAATTACAATCACAGTGCCAGTTTACAGCTAATGTTATTGATTCATTTCAATTGCAGATCGTTATAGTTGACACGTGCAATTTTTTGGGCCATTTTTGTCGTCCTTTTAAGTTTATCTTTCCATATCTCGCCTACAAATTGAGCTACGAGTTTGGTTTTTGGCAAAGGTTAAAAGATGTGGTTTCCGTCAAACTGAACTTTTCACTTTGAGACCACGCCAACTGATAGAATTTTAAAATGATAAATTTACCTAGTTTTTTCCCAACATCAAACACTTTACATTCGATATGAAAAATTTTTAAATCTGAAAAACAGTACTTTTTTGAAGGTTTTATGGGCACATATTTTGTGTTTTTTTTTTTTCCCCCGTAATAAAAAAACTCGCAGGGGAACACTATTACGTCGTACATATTTCATTGAATGTTATTCCTCTCTATAGTGTTTTCAATTTTATCAAATACTAACTTATTCGAAGATCTATGCTATCAGGTCAGAAGTGTACTTGTATAGTAACGCTTCTGAGAATCACAAAGCATGCTGGGAGGAGAGAAGGGAGAGAATTATTCGGTATATTCAGCAACCCCTGGCACTGGTACAGTGAGCAGTCGCGAAACCCATCGCTGAAATTAAACTCGAACCGCATATTAATATAGGCGAGCACATGCACTCATAATTTGAAACAAACCATTTCCATTAAGCGACCAGAATATAGCTTTTAAAATTTAATCGTAAAAGCATTCCACTTAAGAGATGATGTTAACGCTTTTAAAAGTCAAATATGGCAACCGCAACGCCAACACTATATAGCATACCGTATACGCTATAGATATATTATACAATATGTATACATTATTATTATTATTATTTTTTTTTTTCATTTTATTCTTTTACCTCTCTGTGTACAACGACGTTTGTAGTATTACATATTACACTGTACTTTGCCGTAGCTTGTAAATAAAAAAAAAAAAAAAAAAAAAAAAAAACACACACCACGTTGATGGAGGTGGGTGGAGATGGACGGAGGTACTCGCAAATCGATATAGCTTACAAGTACCTACCACCTACGTACTTAGCTTAATACACGTGGTAAAACCTGCACAGGCATATATTGGCACATTAGCGAGAGCTAATCAAACAAATCATCGGAAAATGTTTTATAAATTTATCGTTTGAATAAATAACGAACACATATTACCTCGTTGGCGGTTAATTAAAGGTTTCCACTCTGTGGTTATTTTTTCATTTGCCACAAAATTCTATACTTATACGACAATTTAGTTTCCGAAAGGTTTTCGACCCGAACCGCGTGTACCTTAATAACCTTGCTCCCACGCATGGACTGAATTAACTCCAGCCATGTTAGCTTTACGTATCGGTTTGTCCTTCAAACCTACATACACGAATTCACCATGTACCATATACCAATTGGAAACGTTTAAACTGCCTTAAATTTTCACCGACAACTTTTGAAAACTATAATTTCTAAATCCGGCATTTTAGTCGAGGAAAATTTATCCTCGTGTTGTAACTATTTTTAAATTCCACGTGGCTGAAATTTATTAAACTCGATACGAAACGGAAGGCGAAACCGTATTAATAATTCAATTTTTCAAAAACCAAAAGTTATTTCGAGCGTAAAATTCGAAAAAACCGAATTCAATTTTAAAACGTGCCGCGCCGCTCAATTTAAAAATAGACGTTGCAAGGTGCCCGCTATATACTCTCGTTATCTGTTTGAATATTTCATACACTCACGCAGCTTTTCTACCTGCCTACTTACCTGCGAATAGAAAAAGTGCGAAAAAATTTTACCGCACTCTTCTCATAAGCTAGCCAATGTAGCCATTGACTGACTTGTTGGATGCTGAACACTTCTGCATTTCGTTGTTACGTCGCACAGGCTCTGTCTTGCCTAGTCTGAAATTACTGATGCGACGCTGCACACTGGTCCTGGAGATTATCAAAACCGCTTGTAATTCAATAAGTAATTCAATTTTTGTAATTCTGGCATCATATTGAGCATATATAT
>FIZR01026372.1:0-35506 GCA_900060175.1 Ferrisia virgata
CTGCTTAAAAATGTGGTACTCAATTCTGAAAGTTGCGTAAATCTGGGATAATAACCCATTTCAGTACGGAGTAAACTGTAAAAAATGAAGACCAGGAACACAAAAAAGCAGTATAGATAACATGATGAGTGAGCAATGATTCGTAAAATTGTAAAACTGAGTACCATACTTTCTCGTAGCAATTTCTCAAAGTTGAAGAATCATTACCAAATTAATCGAGTTGTCATTCTCTGAAATTAAATAAATATTAATGAACCTATTTCAGCTACTATTACATGGTTAATGCTAATAACTATCCGAATTAGTTAAGTAATCAGTCCAAAAGTTTAATGAGTAGGTACCTAATAAGTTTTGTAATCATCCTTCAACTTTAATGCCTGACTACTCAATGGATTTGGTAATAATTTTTTAATTTTAAGGAATGATTATCCAATGAGTTAGGTAATGTTTCTTCAACTTTGAGCAAAGACTGATACAAAGTATGGTATTTAATATTGCAACTTAATGAATCATTGCAACTTTATCAGGTTATCTATACAGTTTTTCCGTGTCTCTGTTCTTCACTTTTTCTGGTACTTGTTACTGAAATCAGTAGTCGTCCCAAATTTACGCAACTTTCAGTACTGAGTACCACATTTTTTAAATACTCAATACAATCTATTTTTTTCAGTGATAGCTGTCGACTTTGAGGGAGCCATTTTTAAGCCATTTTGTAAGGTCCATTTGTGGATATTGTTCGCAGTTTCTTGAAGCAGCCGTTCTCCTACGATGGGGTGTTTGCATTATTTAAATGGTCTTGTATAGTATCCCAAAACTGATTTGTTGCTATCCCCTCCCCCCTCCTTATTGCCGTTGGTCGAAAGACTGTAATAGCCTGCTTTTCGTCGATAATATGCAATAGGAAATCAGCTAAAGAATGACGATATTTATGATCTACAACTTTTCAACCTTTGGGTGTGACTGATTATAAGGGGTATCAGATCGAGATGCAAATGATACAGCGAGACGTATGTAGAAACTCGAATCGCCCTTTTTCAGCTCTGTGACCGAAGTCTTACATCACTTTTATAAGGGTAAAAATGGTGGAAAAAATTGTATCCAAAATGACTCCCCTTTGAGGACCCATAGATCCACATCCTTCTTTAATTTAGGGTTACCAAATTTCGTATGGTGGGGTTTCAACTTGAAATCAACCACCTACGTGAGTTTGGTCGAAAAATCGGAGTACGTTATTTTTTTTATCCACCCTAATAACGATATAATCTGTTCGTATGTATTATGCATAAGGTTCCTTTTTGAGAGTCGCATTAATTACGCGTTTAAAAATCGTTTAAAAAAAAATGATACCTTTTTCAAAATTTATAGACATAGCATTGGTTATGACATTTAAACATTGTACACGTAAAATTAAAAGTTAGACCCTGGTACATTAGGTGTAGTATATACGTGGCAAACAACCCCCTTTGGAATAAGCATGACGCCAATGTCGCAATATAACTTTAAGTATACATGATTTCTCTCACATACGCGTATATGTACAACATGAAATTGGGGGTGTTGAAAAATCTAGGCCATTATACGGCCCCGGCGGCGCATATAATTACAAAAAAAAAAAAAATACCCTTGTGCGTTCCCCTTGCGCTTTTGAAAAAGGACGAAATTTAGGCTCCGCTCTGTTCAATCGATACATACTACTGTACGGTATACCATGGCACATAGCACGGCATAGCAGGGATAGCGTAGTTATAGTATACTACATAGTATTCTACGACTAGCTATAACCCATACTATGTAGAAAGCGAATCTGCTACGTCGCTTGTCGGTTGCGTAAGATGAAATGCCGGCACGCGTAACCGTTTCTCGCGCTATTTCACGTTCGCGAACCGAAATTTTCGCACACACCGAAAATGGCAACGAGCGCCGCGCCTCCCCGTCCGGCGCCCTTCGGCACGTCACCGAGACGGAAACGCGCAGCACCGAGACCGCGTCGACGACCAAACTCTCTTTTAAATCGTGTGCAAAAGCTCTTTCATTACGTCTTTAAAAGGCGTGTACCCAAGTACATTTCACAATGTTTACGTTAAACCTCTCCTTTACGTCTATGAAGTACCCCGTACATCTAACGTATCGTATCGGTATATCGTATACTCGCCTACCTTATAGTACATACACGAGGGCAGCATTTTCTTTGCTAACTATTCGAGTCATTTAACTCGTTAAATTACACTACCCTGTTTTTCTGTACCGCACACCCTTTTCGAGATGGCGACCTAATCTATCCCCGGTCTTACGGTCACCGCGTTGCCTTTGCCTAGTGCCTCTGCTTACCTAACTGCTCTGGCAGCTATATTTTCACTTTCTTGGAAATAATTATACAGCGGCCGGCCCAATTGCCACCACCACCATCACCTCCACTATCGTCATCGTCATCGTCACCGCGAAGAAAAATCCAACTCTCGCCAAAAAAGGTTGCTACAGCTTCTTATATCGCAGCGGGATGTCTTCCGCTTTTTTTTCTCTTCTTTTGGTTCAGACTTACATTTAGATATATACAATGTATATGGCGATGCACAAGGTACAGATTATCAATGTAATAGAAATGTCGGTCGTGATAATCGATTGTATACACTGCTGAATGTCCGTCAACGAATGAATACTCTACTAGACAGAAGCCATCTGTTGGTCGACCAAAAAGTCATCGAAATTCAATACCGAATCTAAATTTCGTCGTATCTCTCTACGTATTTCGTATACGTAGAGAGATGAGCGAACTAACGCTATTCGCCAAGCAATTCAACTTTCTTCTATCATTTTCGATTTAAAGAGGGTTAACTGGTATTTTTCGAGATCTCTTCAAATTCGCGTTCTTCAACTTCGTTTACTATACGAATCAACTCCTTTTAACCCTTTTTCCCATTATTTGATAATAATACCGAATCTCGGGTACATATACGTACAATATAGGTAGCTAATCTACTGTTTTCATCTTAATAGCACAACCTGTAACGATCCACATTATCAATTCTTCGATTCAGTTTGGTCGAAAATATAGAATTTCTTCATCTCAAAAATGAGCAAACTACGTATATAGCAGTTTGGTAAAATAACAATAAGAAGCAATCAGGGGGAGGGGGACCTTCTAAATATAATACCACTACCAATCTTCAAGGTTTCGAGTATTGTACTTGTGCTTAGTTAACTGCTGGGCAAATGGTGTCAAGATAAGTAGTGTCACATGACACTACACTTCTGACAGTAAAAATGGCACACTTTTGGCAATATTTCAGCCAATCCGAAATCACTAAATATTTGCCAAACTCATGACAGTGACATTGAAACGGCGCTATTGCAGACATCAGGATGACTCCAAAATGACTTCATTATGACAAGGCTACGATGTTACAATGACATAATAATGACATGTATTTGACTAATTTGGTGTCACGTTTCTGATGCAAAACGAAAACCTTTTGTCGCAAAAATGACGCATTTTTGATACATTTTTGACATGTTTTGTGACATATTTCCTTTTCCATTACACTGAATTACCATTAATGTTAAAAACTCACTGCATCCTGTTTTCGCGAAAAAATTAAATGCAACATCCTACCTTGACTTTAAATGAACGTACCCTCCAATTCAAATCTTGCTCACAATTTTTAGGTTTAAGTTTCGTTAAAAAGACTAAATTGGACCCCCCCTTTCTCTCTCTCTAAAAGAAACGATCAAATTTCGACAAAAATGAGCTAAAAATAAACAAAAATTCATTAAAAATCACGAAAGAATGGTGAAAAATTGTTAAATGTTGATTAAAAACCATTTAAAATCATTGAAAATTAGTTTAAAAATTTTACAAAAATGGGTAAAAATGAAGAAAATTTATAAAAAATTACGAAAATGTGAATAAAAATATGTGAAAATAAACTTGAAATAGGAAAAAAATCGTTAAAAACCATAAAATTTTGGGTCAAAATTAGGCAAAAATAGCTTAAAAATGCCGAAAATTGATCAAAAATTACGAAAAAAATGTCGAAAGATGAGAGGATACTGAAAAGGAATACGAAAAAAATCGTTAAAAATTATTTAAATTTGCCTCCGAAGTTGGCAAAAAAGAAAAATGCAGTAAATTGATCAAAATTTTGAAAAAATGTTGAAAAATTGGTTAAAATTGACCAAAAATTGTTTAAAAAATTAACGAAATCTAGGTTGAAAGTTGACAAAAATGTATGAAAAATGCAGAAAATTTACCATTAATCACAGTATGAGAAGAATTTTTAAAAATCATCGAAAATTTCTTAAAAAATTAACATAAAATGCGCAAAAAAGGCAAAAAATTGACAAGAAAATCACGAAAAACTCTAATATTTTTAACCCATTTTTGTCAAATTTCAACCCTATTGTCACGTGTTTTTTAACATATTTTCGTGATTTTTGATCTATTTTCTACGTTTTTAACCCGTTTTTGAGAATTTTTTCCCTAATTTTTGATGTTTTACGATTTTTTTACATATTTTAGCCAAATTTTTTTCACTTTGTACTCGTTTTTGTAAAATTTTACCAATTTTTTTAAGATTTTTTATCAATTTTACTGCATATTTAACCCATTTTTACTAACTTCTCACCTAAATTTCGATCCCTTCCAACTATTTTTTCATGATTTTTAATCCATTTTTACCAACTTTTGACGCATATTTTCAATCATTTTCAGCTACTTTTTTATATATTTTAGCTAAATTTTTTTCACTTTTTACCCGTTTTTGTACAATTTTCATTGATTTTTGATCAATTTTCTGCATTTTTAATCCATTTTTGCCAACTTTAAACCCAAATTTCGATCATTTTCAATGACTTTTTCCATACTTCGGTTCAATTTTCTCTCATTTTTCACCATTTTTTCTTGATTTTCTATCAATTTTCGACATTTTCAAGCCATTTTTGTCAGATTTTTGACGCAGATAGCAATGTTTTTTAACGATTTTTATCATATTTCAGGTCAATTTTCACATATTTTACTACAGTTTTTCATGATATTTGATTAATCTTCCGCACTTTTTATTGATTTTTTATCAAATTTTTACTTGATTTTCAATAGTTTTAAACGATTTTGGATCAATTTTCACCTATTTTTCAACATTACCTCATAATGGTTCATCAATTTTCTGCATTTTTTACCAATTTTTTTTTATCAACGGTTAATTTCAGATAAAAATATGAATTTTTCAAATTAGAATACTTTTATCGCGCGAATGGTGTTTAGGAGGAGACGGAGGGGGGGGGGTAGTTTGAGCTTCTCAACAGAAATCTGCTGTAGCTAGTTTTTTCGTATAACAATTCCTAATATGTAATGAAAGTAACATTCCCAATTTTTAGCTTTGTATTTTACTTGCCTCATTAGAATTTTCAATAATTACAAAAAAAAAAAAAAAAAAAAAAAAAATGAAGTGAAAATTGGAATTAAAAAAAAAAAAAAAAAAAAAAACGAAATGAAGTGAAAATTGGCTAAATGGAGTATAAATAACTATTTTGGGATACATTACGAGAAAAATATTTTTCCACCACACACATCCATTTTATGAGCGAAAAACATGATGAAAAAAATAGTTTTTCGAGTTTGTTAAAATTTTCGCCTATTTTTAAATTCTGAAAAAAGTATAAAGAAGTATTTAAAAAAAAGAGTCCAGCAATATACAGTACATTAATCAGTCAGTGATCATCAAAATTTCAAGCAATAGAAATTTCAAAAGTTTTAACATGCAACGAAAAGTCTCGTCTGTAGCAAAACTCGAAAAAAGTCGTGGGAATATCTTGATTACTGATTATAGCTTTCAATGAACGTTTTGAAATTTTCCAAAACTCGTGAAAAAACGTCAACAAAATTTTTCAAACTAAATTCGATCTAAAGACACAATCCGGTACAGATTGATATGAGAGATATGAAAAAAGTTTCTCTTCTCGGTTAAAACTATAGAAAAAAAAAAGAAAGAAGAACCTATCAACAAATTTTATCAATTTTGTTCCATCGAAAAAAAAAATATATATATCGAATAAAAAGCTTGAAATACGAATACGATGGAAAATTTTAAAAATATCGAAATAAATAAATATCATCTGTCTCAAATAAGCAACTACTGGCATTGAATAGATTATTTTCAAAATTAAAGTACAATAACGAAAATGGTCAACCTTAATCCTCGTTAAAAAAAGGGCATTACGACTAGTTAAGTGAATTTCAAAGTCAAAACGTATACTTTATTTTCTCAGCTATATTTTTTCACCTTCACAGGAAGGACCTTAGTATACGATTTTTTCGTAAAATTAGCACCAACTACCAACACCAGAACAAAATACCTACCTATAATAAAAAAAAAAAAAAAAAAGTAAAAAATACATATAACACGAACATCGTAAACCAAATATGGCCATACACATCGTAACTCTCAAATCAGCTGACAAAGATGCGAAACGAAAATCACCTCTTAGTACCACAAGTGCATATAAATCCATCCTTTTTCATCTAACCATATCTTACATAAAATGAGCTTACGTTCCAGCGACTGTGACGCTAAAGAGCCCAACACCTCGATTAAATTTTCTACCCAATAATCGTCTACAGAATAAACGTCCGATGTATAATATAAAGGTATATATAGAAATAAGATTATGGTGTACAAGGCGTAAAATCAAAATCACTTCGGGTCTTATTGCGCCGCACCGTCGAGCAGCATATACCATCGTCATAAATACACGTCTCCGCCATGTACCTATATAGCCTATCCAATACCCACACACACACACACACATATATATATACCTATTTCTCCTATATACTCTTATTATAGCATCGACGAATCGAAACCTCTCCTTATTTTCTATATATTACGGATAATTCCTCGCGAAAATCTTGCCTCTCCCAAATGCTTCAAACAACGTAGAAGCTAATCAACGCTTTATACTTGAATAACGTTGCCAAACCGATAATAGGTACTACACACGTACACAGTACACACGAGCGAAGGCTTGGCAAAAATAAAGGTAAAAAAAAAAATTACAACCATCAAACCTTTTCCAAAATCATCGGCTGCTCTTCGAACGTTTCACCGTAATACTCGAAATTCACAACAATCTATACGCACCTTCTGAAAAGGTATTTGTACGTGATTAAAATCCCACCGAAAAGATAATTCGTCGAGAAATTTTTTTCTCAATAATAAATCACAGCGGCGTAGATGTTGAACAAAAAAGCAATGTATAATAGTTTTTCTTTTTCTCTTTTTTTTTGTTTTCGAATTTACGACCCTTCGTCGACATTTTAATTACCTTCTTTGAAAGTGCGCTAATCTGGAAACATACAACAAGTGTTTTACTTTTTTTTTTGTAAGGCAAATAGCTCATTATTTAGGTTAAAAAACAACGCTATCTTAATTTTTCAATTACACATTGTATCCTATAATACATATCACCTACATAGACATATAACCTCTTTTTTTTTTTTTTTCTAAAAGTAAACGCGAACTATATTTACCGTTATGATTTGCTCGGCGAATAGATGAGAATATATACGGATTCTTTTTCCCTAATACTTGGCTTTTATATTCGTACAATGTAACAGAGTGGTCCTAATATTTGACTAGTACATTAGGTATACCCAGCAGACCGATTGTAGATGACTAGATGTCTCCAAAATGTACAAGGTGTTTTTGAAAGATAAGCTCGAACAATTACCGGTTTCAAAGCATTTGTAGACATTATTAAAAAAAAAAAAAAAAAAACATAAGTAGTATAACGTTGAGTTGGAAGACGAGAAATATACTGATACTGCTTAAGATTATATCTAAGAATACATTACTATCGAGAATAGGAAAGCTAGATTATTTCTTAATAGAGTTAAATAGAAATAGACGAAGCATAAAAAATTTTCAATCCTCATCTACCTATCGATTGACTCAAAAAAGAACAATTTTTACCACTTTAGCCCCTCAGCACCCCCTCCCCGCGATTTGGGTGTAACTGAATTTTGCCCCGGGGTCATCCCCACTCCAGGCTATCAAATCCGTCGCCAATCGAAGCCGTATTTTTCAAATTTCATCGATTTTTGTCAGTATAGAGCTGAGCAAATGATTATTAGTTTCGGAAAAAAAAATGAATAAAGATCTGGCATGGCCAAAAATGGTCGTAATGATCTTCTAGGACCTTAAAATGGATTTTGTTGATATACCCTCGCCCTCGTATTCAACCTTAGTTCGATGGACCATAATAGCCTGGTTTTCATTGATAGTAAGACGTAGAAAATCAGGCTAAAAAAAAGACTCGAGATTGAAAATGACGCTGCTTTTTTTTAATAAACGTATAGAAATAAGGGTGACAGTTAATTTCAAAGTTTCAATAATTGAAACATCCAAAAAGTACATGAAGAACAACTATTAAATTTTCATACCAAATTTCAACCCCCTAGTTCGGTTTGGAGATAACACGAGTACTGGACAAATTCAAAAAACGAAAAAAGCACCCCAAAAATTCATTTTTTCGACCCTGCAAGGGAGTGTAATTAAGTCCAAAAAATGAGAAACCTCAAACGTTACATGTAAGATGCGTACTAAATCTATTCAGCTTTTTAGTTCGATTTTCAGAGAAGAAACAGACGTCCTTTTATCAAGTTTAAAAAAAGGAATATAACAATAGCTCCCCTCTTGATTGAGGTACGAAGCTAACTTTTAAATACATTATACAACTTTTGATTTTTCAGAAAAAAAAAAAATCATAGCAAAGCTATGCTTTTTCAACCTAATTATCATGAATTATTATAATTATAAGAGTTGAAAAGCAATGTTTTTTTCCAAATCAATGGTGTAGGTGGAAGGGGGAAGGGGGTAGATGCAATCAGGCTACTTAGTCGAAACCTCCAAAGGATCCATCTAGGCATATCAATTTGGAAAAGAGAAACAAGAAGATCAGCCATTTTTCAAGGTTAATAAGGGGGAACCCTCATATCTCCTCTCCTAAGTGGCCCAGGAGGGCTGATTTTTGGATACGTTATACAACCTTTGGTTCTCTATCAATTGGCACAAAAAGGAATAATTTTTGCAATTTTTACCCCTCAGCACACACCCTCCCCCCACCCCCCAAATTGGGCACCATTGAATTTTGACCCGAGGTCATCCACACTCCAGAATATTAAAATCGCTGCTAATCGAAGCCCATTTTTTGAATTTGATTGATTTTGGTCGGTATCGAGCAGAACAAATAATTTTTAGTTTTGGAAAAAAAATAAATATCTGGCATAGCAAAAATGGTCATAATGATCTTTTAGGATCTTAAACCCCCTCCCAAAACTTTCAACCTCCCCTCTCCTACTTAAAACCTTTTGAAATATTCAAAAAAATATATAAAAAATTCTCACATATATACTTGGAAGTTTTTTTTTGTAAACTCTACCATCATCTCTCTCTGAACTCCTTCAAGATAATGAAAACTCCATTTCCAAACTCTTCACCTTCCTACAACTCTCCGGTCTAATCCAACAAATCTAACTTTTTTTATTCCATGCCTCGGGCCTTTGTTGCAGTATACGGCACGTAAATGGAGGAAGTAAGTAACTAAGTAAGTAAGTAAAAATTTCAAACTTTTTTGACCTCCCCCTACCTTGGAGATGAAAAATATTGAATTTCGAGCATATACGGCCTTATAACTCAGGTGGAAGTGGGGGGGGGGAGTATGAGCCAAAAAATTTTTTGGAGTGGTTTTCTAGCAAAACTAACATTTTGGGTGAGTTTCATCCCAATCGGCAACAGAGCAGATTTCGCCATCTTATCGTAGCATAGCCTTTAATAAAAAACCCCCAAAAAATTACGTAATATTTCAAATGCTTCTCCTAAAAATTGGTGTTCATTTCAGTCACGTTCTTACCTAGTAGCGAGTCACAATTTCTTGGATAGCAGTTAAGGGGTTAGTTGATCATGGAAGGGGGGCAGGAGGCTAAACTCCTTCATGCCTCCTTTATTTCCCAATTCTCGACCTACGATTTTCCTCCACCTTAACGTATCTTAATCGATCGTTTTCAGAAATTATCAAGCTCTAGAAGAAAAATACTTATCCAACAAATACGAATTTCTTGGTCCATTAATCGAATCTTACGTAAATACGTAAAGTAGTTTGAATTTCGTAAAGAAGAAAATCAAATCGAAAAGTATGGCGAAAAAGAAAAAAGACAATAAGGACTAAAGACCATTAAAAATGTATCAACTACTACCTTTACACTCCCTTAGACACCTGTGCACATTTTTTTTTCAAGCACCCTGCTGCTACTAGGTACAACATAATTGAAAAGATTGAATACAACTTTCCGGCTGATATTTCCACTTCAGTTGAAAAATTCCCGCATAAGATTTTCCTTTCAGCACTCTACTTGGTAGGTTAGGTACATCGGAATATAAAAAACGTTGCGTTGCGTTGGGTGAAAGTTCCCCTAAATTCAATATACGCGTAGCAAACGATGTATATGGTTTCCAAGTCACCTCGTATATAGGTACAATAGTAGCCTGTTTCAGTATCGAATTTCACGAAATTCCCAAACGGCCTTTTTAACATCGCAAGGCACGTATTAGATACCATGACGGCTACACTTTTATCCACTTGATTAATTTTCTCATAAAGATTTCATCGAAGACCCCCCATCCTATTTGTGTACTTGTGGACATTACTCATCAAAGGTATACACAGATACACTTGCGGTAGACCTTAAGCTATCTATATACAATACACATATATCGTGCACCTCAAGTTAAATGTTTCAAAACACTGGCGAGGTGAGATTGACACGCGTAGCTAAGTATAAATTTTCACCCTTCGTAAATACATATTTTATCACGCCATTTATCGTATTTGTTTTTTTTATACAATTGACTTCGGTGCTCGAGTTTGAAAACATTTAGCAACATAACTGTTTGCATTTGAGCGATAGGTATTGCGTTAAAAATTTCTATGCTTGTGTAGTCGAATTACTGCAAAAAACTGCTCTCGCTCGTACCAAATGTAAAAAATAATTTGACGATTGATTCTTAATCTAGAAAGTATTCGGAAAAAAATAAGGCCTGGTGCCACTTTTTCCATCCCCTTTCCTCGTGAAGATCCATCCTTTTTTTTAATGCCCCCTATCTCCCCTTGTATCAATTTTACAAAAAATATTTTCAAGCAAAAGTTTTCTCTCCGAAGGCTTCTTTATATTTTTGGCTATTACAAAAACTTCATTTGGAGCAATCCTTGGGTTTAAAATTTCAAAAATCTACTTACAGAAATACCTAAACTTAAATTATTCTCTTTCGTTATGAAAAATATCATCGATAGCGCAAAATTTGTGATAACAAAAAATATCCAGATTGAAAAATTTTTACCTATAAAGTTCATCTGCATGCTCTACCCCCCCCCCCTCACCTTCACCCCAACAATTGATCTTTTAAAACAAAATGTGTGTAAATG
Organism: Ferrisia virgata; assembly: GCA_900060175.1. NCBI lineage: Eukaryota > Metazoa > Arthropoda > Insecta > Hemiptera > Pseudococcidae > Ferrisia > Ferrisia virgata. Next base: position 11,473 of record FIZR01026372.1, read on the forward strand.
GAATGAGCGTGCCAGAGAGTTTTAAGGTGTGGAAATTAATTTGGGCCCCTTCAAGGGAGTTTCAAAATTTAAAAACAACGTTATACATGGTAAGTAAGAAATATAAGCGAAAAAATTAAATTTAACAAATACGCGAGTGACGAGGTAAAATTTCTAAAAAAATTATTTTTCATCCATTATTCACTCGCTCCAATCCATTTTTAACCATTTCCAGCCGTTCTGGAGCATTCAGTGCATTTTTCAACATTTCTTCAGAATTTCCAAATCTACACCAAACGTTTGCTAATCAACTTCGGCAGCTGAAAATTTGGTTATGGTAAGGTAAACACTGCCATTTTCGACAGCCCGAATATTTTCTTTTATCATAGGCGTAGAGTGCGACTTGAATTCACGATTTTGCAGCCACGTTACTCAATACACCTCCAATTCGTTTAATATTGTCTTACACCACTCGTCCATTTTTCAAACATGTATTTTTTCCCACAGAAAAATTCACGAAAACTTGATAAAATTCAAAATCCTTTGAAATTTATGAAAATTGTCTAAAACTTTATTACTGGCCTATTTAACCCATTAACTTTTATTTTCGCCAGTTCTAGAACCTTCAGTGTATTTTTGACTTTTCTCCCGAATTTTCAAACCTACCCTCAAACGTGTTCTAATCTGTTTTAATCCCCCCCCTACACTAAATTCATTTACTCAGCATCATACTGACCAAAATCGCTCCTAATCGGTCAATCATTTCAGTTTGACGGCGAATCAGATGTGACCTTGGGTCAAAATTCAGTTATACTCCAAGTTGGCGAGAGGGGGTGCTGAGGGGCCAAATAGGCAAAAATTGTTCTTTTTCCAATCAATCGATAGAACATCCAAAGTTGTACGACATATTCGAAAATCAACCTCCTAGGTCAATTAGGAGGGGAGATATGAGGGTTTTTTCTCTTTTTGACCTTGAAAAAAGGCTGTTCCACCCTTATTTCCCCACCAAATTGAGCTAAGAAGTTGAAATTTGGCGTGTACATTTATTAGGAGAGCTAAATGTGTTTTTTTGGCGGTGCTTACTTTTCAGCTCAATTGTAACGCCTCACAGTCCCAAAAATTGTGATTTTTTTGGTTGATTTTCTCATCTTTTGAGTTTTTTGAGTTTATTCCTCGCATAACTCCCCTTCCAATGGAGCTAGCACCTTGAAATTAGGTATGCACGTTTACTAGGGACGTTAAATATGCCTTATGAGGGTTTCGACTTTCCAATCCCATTGCATCACCTCACAGCCCGAAAAATATGTTTATTTTATTTTTAGATTTTGTTCCTCGCATAATTCCCCTCCCTTCACATTGTTCTAGGATGTTGAAATTTGGTACGTACATTTAGTAAGGTTCCTAAATGTGCCTTTTGGGCATTTCGTATTTTAGTATTTCACCGTAAACAGGCCGGAAAAGCATGGCAAAGCGATGTTTTTTTTTTTGCTGATTTGTGAAGTACAAATTTCAACCCTTTATCTTGGATTTTTTGTACAATGACTCAGACGATTTAGTATGCCTACAGTACACGGTAACATCAAGAAGCAGAAGTACTGTAAATCGGGGACCGAAAAAATTGACAATATTCCTCGTTTTTGACAGTACATAACGAAAACCTGCTCCTAAACGATACAAAATGAACGCGAGCGAACTGATTCTGGGAGGTGAATCAAATAACGTGACTGCAAAATCACGAATTCAAATCACAATCTATCCATATGACAAAAGAAAATATAGGGGCTTGTCGAAAACAGGAGCGTTTACCCTATCATAATTAAATTTTTGAACCCCCCTCCCCCTCCCTTAAAGGCGTCCAAATTAACTTCGACATCTGAAAACTTGAATTTAAGATTTTCTGACGTGCTCATTCCATTCGTAGACTTTTTATTAAAAAAAAATAAATTTTTGGTGTGAGGGAGGAGGTTGGTCCTTGAGGAAGATGAGAGGTGGGGCATGGAGATGACCTTTACAGGTATAAATTTTTATTCTGAATATTTTTTGCTATTACAAATTTTGCGTAATTTTTGATATTTTTCATAATAAAGGAGAATAATTTGATTTTGTAATTGCTCCAAATGGAATTCTTGTAATAACCAAAAATATAGAGAAGCCTGCGAGAGACTTGAAAATATTGTTTGTAAAATCGATAGAAGGGGAGATGGCGATATTTTCAAGAAAAAGGGACGCATCTTCAGATCTTCAGGACGGGAGGAGGTAGAAAAAAAGGCACCCAGACTTTTTTTCTTTTTTCTTTTAAATACCTTCTAGATTAAGAATCAATTGTCAAATTGCTTTTTACATTCTGAGCGAACGGATGCGGTGATTCGACCTAACTAAAAGTAGCAATGGAGACTATTTGCGGTGTTTAGTAATAGCACCTAATATTAATTTACACCTAACATGCGCGTAATTTGCGCTTCAAACAGGTAAAAAGCCGATTCGTCACTTCCGAAGGGCGTTGCACAATATGTACCTAGAGAGACCTACGTACATATAAACTATACGAGAGCTGAATGATTTACGATGAAAGGTAATTGATTTCTTCAAAGAGAATTCCTCGACTAATTGTTATCAGATTTGAATAGAAGTTCGGTAATTCATTCACACTAATTATACTCGCGAATACTTAATGAAACTTTATACTGTACACAGTGTACGATAAAACGAAAACAGTCGTTAAAAAAAAAAATAAGCCTGCAGAAAGTTGCATAAAACCTTTACAAACTTTTTCATTCTAAATTCGAGCCCGAAAGAAAAAGAGCAGAAAAACGTATATAAATCAGGAAACAAGCGGTTTTTTTTCTTCTTTTTATATACCAAGCCTGCGGCGAATTCAATTTTTCTCCTAACGCAAATTAAAATAATTTAATTACCTCATTCGAGAGTTAAAATTCGCAAGGAAAAAAAAAGAATTTAATTTAATTCTTCTTTTTAGCTCGAGAATTTCTGACGAAAACGTACTTTCTTTCTACAAATTTCTCGTAAGAGACATGAGATGAAATAAATAAAAAAAAAAAAAAAAAAAAAAAAAAAAAAAAAAAATGAAACATCGTTGTGCAAACCTTAACAGGCTTAAAACCACTTTAGCTTCAATCATGAGTAAATTTTATGGTAATTATACTAATTGATTGCCTCTTTTTGACAAGCTGTAAAAAAAAATTTCTCAAAGATCGATTCTACTCGTAATATTTTAAGCTGCGGCAATTAAGTACCCTAAACCGAACCTCCAACATCTTCAACCCCAACGAAGCTTTGGTCTTTTTGCAACAACCGATATCGTCGAAACGTATTGTACGAAAATGATAAGACGAAAGAAAGAAAAAAAAAAAAAGGGGGGGAAATCGATTACCCAGAAACTGTCGCCTTAGAAACAAGGCGCCGAACGGTCTTATTTTTTTTCCCAAGGCAAAAAAGTTATCTACGGTTTTTTCATGGTAAGATCTTTTTTGAAAATATCACCGACACAAGAAAAATTGTTATGCTAATTTTTTTTAGCAAAAAGGGTTCGCAACAATGTAAATAATTTCACTACATCTTGGTCGTAGCATCTCGTCGAGCAAAATAATAGGTTATCTTCGGTATACGAGCGGTAGATGGTAACAGAAACTAATTAACGAATGCAAAATGATCTGAATTTTGCGACACGATGAATTCTTTGGTGATTAAATGTGGCGTGATTGTTTTTCGCGAGACGAAACTTAGCAGCTAGTTTGAATAATATTAACAGTGGCTACGTTAAATTTCTAAGAGAATTGATTAAGTATGATTTCTTTTCTAACGTTTTCTGTCGTTCGGCAGCTTATCAAGTAGAAGTAATACGAATAGAAAAAAAATTACTTATACCAGTTTGACTAGAATTTTCATTATGAAAAATCATACACCGACATCGTCCAACGTATCAATGAATTTCATTAATAAAATGACGTCAATGTTTACCAATACTACCAACGAAGCGTAGAAAAAAAAAATAATACTCATATTCGATCGAGTCCACCAATTCTCACATGTCTCCTCAATCGTGAAAAATATACCATTCAATACGAATTGGGCAAAATGGAAACCGGTTTTGAGTCGAACATTTGTTACATAAAAAGTAGGAAAAACAAACCATTAAATCACGAAATAAACTAATCGTAAATGACCTCAACAAGAAAAATCATCCGTAATTATTATTCAAATTAACAGCTAAATTATTAACGTCACGTCATAAATGCTGCAGGTATCCTACAACTGCATCTTGTTAAGTATCCATCGAAATGACGTTCATGTTGCACATTCGATGGTACTAGTCTAATCAAACGAATCACAGTGGAATAAAGTTGACTGAAATTTTCTTCATATTTTTATACAAAATTCCTTTCGTAAAAATCGTTTTAAAATTATTTAAACTTGAATTAAATTTCATTAAATTTACTATATTCTAATATTTAGCATAAATTACTACATAAAGAACGTGTTCGAAGAAACACTTTTCAGTGATTTAACAGGTAATGACGGCGAGGGTGAAACCTCCATAATAAATTTGATAATAAGAAACATTACCAATCAGTATTGTTTGCACTATCAATTTTACAAAATAATTTTCGAAAAACTTACGTCTTCAGCGAAAACAAAATCAGTATCGAATTTTCTTCGAGGTCTATAAGCTTCTGCTGCAAACACCACAAATTTTACAGTAATGAAAAAAATAACACCACTATACTTCATTTTAATGTTTTACAACAACAGGAACATTTAAAAAAATTAATAACATAAAAAATAACTAATTAAAACAAAAGGTGATAATCCGAAGGCAGATTAACACCTACAACACGATTAACAATTGACACAATTGACAATTGAGATTGAACCTGAAAAATTTTGTTTATGGTTTGGATCCAGTTTGCTGAATGAAGAGAAGGGATGGAAGGGTACAATATATTTAAACTTTAGCCCTACATTATTCAAAAAGTGGTTCAGTAATAAAACGTTGGAGCGCTACATACCACAATAATGTTGATTCTTTTTATTTTTCATCATTTTTCGAATTTTTTTCACAAAGTTTTGCGAAGAACTACACTGAAACATTTTAATAACATTGATTGAATCGAAAAAATATGATATCAATTTTTAAATATCATTTTTCTTCGGGGAACACCTTTCTAGAACGTCAAACGTTTATAAGATGAGATTCGGACTCTAACTGAACTAACTGGAACCTATTCAACTTACTTCAAAAGCTTGGTGTGATCATCAGTAGCTTTCTTATCACACCTACAAAAGTAAAAAAACACAATAGACGCCGCTTTTTCTTGAAATCTTATGAAAAAAATTGGATTACTTTATAAAATATGGAAGAATCGAATAAATGTCGTAAGAAAGGAGATCGTCAACGGAAAAAGAAATATTTCAACGATATAAGACAACAGATAGAATTCTATTTGGGCGATGTAAACTTGTCCAAAGATAGATTTTTCAATGGTCTTTTACAAGAGAGTCCATGTAAGTTGAAAATCATTTAAAATAGTTACATAATGTTTATTAATGCAGTATTATTTTACAGATATCGATATTGATGTGATTTTAAACTGCAACAAGATAAAGAAATTAACAAGTAATCCAAATGATATCGTGAAAGCCTTAAAAACATCTGAAATCTTATCAGTAACCGATGATGGTATTAAAATCTATCGCACAGTTCCTGTTAAACCGATTACTAATGCAGACGAATGCACTATATACGTCGTTAGTAACGAAATACAAATTCAATAATTTAGGTTTTTTTTTTTTGAAAAATATTAACATTTAACTCTTTCAGGAAGATTTGCCTCCTGAAACCGATCATGACTGGTTAAGGTCAGTATTTAAAACATACGGCGATATCGTATATGTTTCTGTACCCAGATATAAGCAAAGTAATAAAATCAAAGGATTTGCATTCGTTCAATTTAGTTCGCCAGAATGTGCTAACAACGCGTTAAAAGTGAGAGTTGCCTTTTTTTTCCCGTTACTCTTTTCATTTTACATAAAATTGCTCATGATACGTTTCATTTCACCTTATTTAAGGCTTTTCAAGCAGCAAATTCGTGTTTATCGTGTAATATCACTCCTAGCGACCTATGTAGTGTAAAAACATTCGAAGGTGAAAAAGATGTCGTTGTGATCGATCATGGTAAAACCAGCATAGAAGAAATTAAAGTTATTTCGAATAAACACGAAGCGCCTATAGAACATGAAAATGAATCAGAAGAAGAGCCGAAGAAAAAAAAACGTAAAAAAGATGAAAAAAAAGAACTCGAGGTAGTACCAGACCAGCCCGAAGAAGAAGTAAATATTCAAAAGGATGATTCAGGAAAAGAAAATGAAAATAAGGCTGCTGAAGATGAGGATACTTCCAAAAATGAAGGTATTATTCTGGATGGTAAAATATTATTGAAAAATACTACTAGTATTAGTACATAACGTACTCGTTCTTTGGTGCAGATTCTGAAAATTATACAGAAGAGAGCCGCTCTCGTAAAAGGAAACGAAAAAAGAATAAAAAAACTGAATCTATTCAAACTTATGGAATGCAAATTCTATCCAAGTATGCAACTACGTAATTATCGTATATAATTTGTATGATAAATTTTACGTCTCTATTTGACAGGCAAGACTGGAAAAAACTTCGAAACCGATATTTAGAAGAACAGAGAAAGAAAATGCACGAATTAAAAGAACAGCTAAGAAGAGCTCGTAAGAATCGTGAAACAGAAGAAGATGAATTAAAACAAGAAGATCTGCCATTAGAAGATACCAGAGTGAAATTCACTCCAGGCGTTATTATAAAATTAAGATTAGATCAACCCGTTACTAATATTAAAAATTTTAAAGTACGAATTACTTGACAAATTATCAGCATATTTAGTATTTAATGTATTAATTTTTTTTCTTTAATTTTCAGACTGAAGTGAAAAGATATGCAAATGTAGAATATATTGATGTAAATGAGGATAATTTGGAAGCTTATTTTCGATGCAGTAGTAATGAAGTAGCTAATCAAGTTATCGCCTTGAATAAGTGGCCAAACATGGAAATCTTGAAAGGTATGAAATACAAATTCCGACTCTGTATTTGAATCAAATTTTCACCTGGTCATGCGTATCTTATTTTTATTCATGTTTTCATCTTGCAGGAGACGAAGAACTACAGTATTGGGAAAAAATAAAATTTGATAGAAAAAAGAAGATAGATGAAAAAATCCGTTGTAAAACAAGAGGTAAAACTAAGCTAATCAAAAAAGTTGAAGCTGCGATGGTTAAACACATTAAATTTTCTGATTAAAAAACATACTCGATGGAAATTTAAGAAAAAAATGTCTATTTTGTTCATACATTTTTACACAGTTCTTAGAAAATTTGTTCGCGTTTTTTTTGTAAAAAAAATTTATAATGTAATTAAAATAATACAACAGAACAACTCAGAGCTCTATAGTGAATCTTGTACATATCAAAAACTTTAACCTTATGAGCTATCAATACCAACTTGGAAAAAAGTTTATTGTCGCATCCAATATTAGGTTGGGTAGTAAACTGGAATTCTTCTTGGTTGACCGGTGTTATATTAAGTTCCTGAGCACACATTCCTAAAATGAAGAATTCATCAACATATTTATTTTTATAATGAAATTTTTACTGTGAATTCTTAATTCTAATTCTTTATACTTACCGGTAAGAAACACATCTTCTAAATGAATAAATTCCTTCGTTAACGAGTATTTATATAACAGCAAAGCTACTTGTTTGGACATTAAATACCCCACACCTTCAGTGTAATTCGGAAAATATTCGTATTTATATAGATAATATGGCATGTACCTGTAATCGTGAAAATCCTGGTGTACATTTAATAGATTTATTTGAAAATTCAACTTCTTACCATTTATGAGTTTCTTCACGAATAGGTTTCGCCTTTGATCCAACTTTTCCCACTAAAAGTTTGCTAGTATCACTTTTCTGGGTATGTATCACGTATTTATATAAATTTTCCAAGTTCACATAAACATCGTCATCTAATTTTAGCACGAATGGAACTTCAGCACAATACATTTGTACCCATTTTAGCATAAATATTGTTTTTAGAGTTAAATTATTATAAGTATCGTCGAAGTTTTCTAAAATCAAGTCTCTTCGTAAATTACTCTCTTCTAACATCTTTACCTAGAACAAAAAAAGTTTGGTTTTTACGTGATTTCTTTCAGGCGAGTTAGTGAGTGAAATAATCAATTACTTCTATTCGTTGATTAGCAGGAATTCCTATAAAAAATAAAACCTTTACATTGTATTGATCTGCATATCGTGCCCATGTTGAACGTATGCTTTGGCGTAAAAAAACATTTCGTGGGCGAGAACAAATCATTATCAATATGAGCGGTTTTTTAACAACGCATATATCTTTTGAGAAATGTGTGAATGATGTATCCATATCCGGATCTATATAATCAATGGTTCTTCGACTTATGCCTTTTTCCCATCCGATAGGTTCTTTCTCACCTGCAATTAAAAATGAATAAATAAATGTATTCAGTAGTTGGCCATATATAACATTATTGGAAATATCACCTTTACCCAGTAATTAATAATAATTGTACAGAACGCAAGACAACTTACTAGTTGGAATTAAACCTTTGAGATAATGAAACAACGAATATAAACGGCCTAACTGTAACAATCCAGGAGGTAGAATAACAGAGGGTAGTTTCTCTCCTTTAAGCTGATACTCGATTTCACTCGTATCAATTTCTTCTACATACTCATATACCTCTTTATTGTCATCTTTAACTGATTTATACAATAAAACACCTTCGTCGTTTGAATCGTCATCGTCATCGTCATCATCATCATCACCCTCGTCTTCATCGTCAACCGTTGAATAGTCTTCATCGTATTCCGCTTTAATTGCTTGCACCGCTATTTTATCTAATCGTTGACGTTTCAAATATTCAGCATAGACTGCAACATTTTATTTCATAGCTGAATAGCATGTTGTACGAAAAATTAACCGCACAGTCAAAATTAACATTTTATTATTGAACATTTTACTTACTGCGATTGAATTCTTTCATTTGTATTCTTTCTTCTTCTAAAGATTTAAATGTACGATATTTGTCATCGATCACCAACTTCTTACGTATTTCATGAAATTTCGTTGTAAGCCTCCGAAATTTCATATCGTCAGAATTACTCCCTTCTAATGAAGATCGAGACAACAACTCTAAAAAATTATAAAACTTCATCGAATTTCAAAATATCAAAATAGTTAATAGAATATGTACCTAAATGGGTAATTTTCAAGTAAATGTAAGTCGATAAGTATATTACGATTATGTATCTTTCAAACCTACTATGCCATGGACGAATTAATACATCGAAATAAAAAATTATTGAAAAACAAAACACACACAATACGATTTTACAAATTTTTTGTATTTGTCGATTAATACGAAATGGTTTCAAATTCATCTTCAGTTTCTACACGAGTACATGGAATCATTTTACTTAAAAGTGAATGTAATATACTAGAACCATCTGAAGCAGAATTTATTATGCTAAAAATAATCAATAATCAAATTATCTAATCATTATAATCATTTTCTAATCAGACGTAGACACAAGCAGAGTGCCAGGATCTTATCGTCTTTCCCCTCCGAATTTACCACAAAATCTGACGAAGAAATCAATAAATTCAATGGAAAAATAAAAATTCTTTTACTTTTTAATATCGCGGAATTTACTTTAAAATTGAAGAGGAAATTATTTCGAAAGTTGGTGTTTCTCCAGAAAGTATAATCAACAGCAATGGAATCAGTTTACTTATTTTCACCTCATAAGACCTTCTATTTTCATTGAATTGAAAACGATCCGAGTACGTTCATTATATTAAAACATGAATAAAATGATTTTTCGTCAATTCAGTTTGTTATGAGTATTATATAATCAGCTTAACATTGCAAACAAATTATTACTAGTGTAAAAAAATAAAAATATAGCACGTTTATTCAAAAAAAAAAAAAAAAAAAAAAAAAAAAAAAAAAAAAAAAAAATTTTTAAAAAAAAAAAAAAAAAAAAAAAAAAAAAAAAAAAAAAAAAAACAATACTTAGTAATACTTTTTTGTTAGAAAAAACTTCTTCAAGAGAAAAAAATAAACGCTATACAATTCCACAATTCATTTTTCGTCAAAAATAATACTCATTAGTAGGGTACATTTATAATTATAACTAATCAACAATACGTATACTTGAATGAATTTATGATAGTGAAAAAACTACAAAAATGACAATATTGAAACGCACCAAAAAAAATCACTGAGTGGAGATTGCAGATTACGAGCAATTTTGAGTAAATAAATTAGTTTTAAAAACTTATCATAGAAAACTCAAAATATTTAGCGAGATTCCAATCAAACGAAAAATGTTTGTAAAATGGCGAACAGGCGAAATTCCTTAAAACAAATAGGTACCCAAAATATATCACAATTTAAAAAAAAAACAAATGCGCCTCATAAATGCGGAAATTTCAGAAGAATTTTTCAACATTCTCTCAGTTGATCGTGGAATTTGTACATGTAATAAACATTGGTATGATGACTTAGTACAATGAGCTGTGACTGGGCAGAACCACAATTTACCACAGGAATAGGATCATCGTTGAAGTGAAATAATGGGTTATCCGTAGGCTGGATCTTTATCTGTTCGGCACATATGCCTAGAAAAAAAGAATGTAATCAATTGTGTCAAAACACACCTACTCCAAAAAATGACGCTTTCCTATTTATACTTAAGTTGACTTCATTTTTCGATGCGTACGCAATTACGTACCCGTAATGTAAACATCCTCCAAATGGATAAATTCATTTTGTAAACTTTGATTGTATAATTTCTCGGCTACTTGTGTAGACATAAGATAAGCAACACCGTGTACATAAGCCGGATATCTATCTTCTGGATACATATACCTTGGCATATACCTAGATGCATGTAAAAAACACGAGTAAGCAAATAATGTTGGAAAGTAAAACATGAACTACTCAGCAATATACACGTGAAAAAAAAAATTAAAAATTGTTTACCATTTTGTAAAATGAAATCTATGAGGATTAGCGTCTTTTTGGGCATTACCAATGAGAAAAGTACTCAAATCTTCATCTTTGATGAGTGATGTAAACTTAAATAAATTTTCAATATTGACATACGTATCGTCGTCTACTTTCATTAAGAAACGAGCTTGCATACATTTATCTTTCACCCATTTCAACATAAAGATCGATTTTATGGTTAAATTATTATATGTATCGATAACATCTTCGGTGATGATATCCTTGTAATGATTACTTTCTTTCATCGTTTCCATCTGTAAGGAAGAAAACATTATTTATTAATTACATAATACAGTTGGATAGTTTTTTAAAAATTGATTAAATTTTATGGCGCTAATTTGTTCGTCAAATAATAAGAGAAAAAACAAACGTAAAATGTACGGAATTAAGCTATACTCACGTTAATATCGTCATTTTCACTGACGCCTACTAAAAATAAAACCCTAATGTTGAATTTTTCAGCATCGCTAGCCCAAGTTTCACGAATTGCATTACGTAAGCTGTTATTTTTCGTGTCAGAGCAAACTATGATGATCACAAGAAGTTGTTTGACCGAGCAAATATTTGCATCTGCGTATGTAAATGATGTATCGTTATTCGGGTGGACATATAATGCTGCTTTACGAATTTTATTTCTTCCCCAGCCATCAACTTCTATATCTCCTGAAAAAATAGTAATAATCGAATCTTATCATGAAATGTACGAGTAAAATATGCACAGGTAAGTATAATTTTTTATACGAGTATGTTTTATTTTCAATCATGACAAGCCGTTATTGTTGGTTAATTTATTTCCATGAAAAATCATAGGAGACATAATTTGAATCCATAAAATAAATTCCATCATTTATTATAGAAGAGAAAAAATCTTTCAAGTTGGGTTTTCTTTTCACTTTAAAGAAAAAATAGACCTATCTTCGTCATGAATGAATTTTTATTCTAATCATTAAAAAGTATAATGTAAGAAGTATCGACTCACTTGTAAAGTAAATGTAAAGCAATGTGAGCAGCCAACTTAGTAGATTTAAAAATACGAAAATAATCAGAACCTTGCACAATACCTGTCTTCTGTTCACCTGCAGAAGCGTTAAATATGTATGATAACACTTCAGATAATAAAATGTACTTGTGTGTACGATTTAGTGAAAATATCATAGGAACTTTAACAACGTAAAAAATTTACTTACGAACCCTAAAAATTCGGGAAAGGTAACATTGTATCTTGATTACCACTGAAAACACAGACATGACGGTTAACTTTTGGAAGAGAACTGATCACGGATAGCCTGAGCATATGGGACATTTCATTAACTTGATTCATATTTAAGTTTTTTAAAAGTAATGTAAGCCTTATCTTATCTACCTGTTCACCATGCGTTCATGAGAACTATATACTTTTTGAAATTTATACACCATAGTTATAGAATAATTATGAAAAAAAGCGTTACATAGTATGGAAGAAGGGTATTCCATGTGACGATTTTTTGCATGAATTACGAAAGCGAATATTTATATACTTGAGGGATTACGAAAGAGTAATAAAAAACATATGCGTGCAAAAAGATGGACAGCCGCGTACAGAAAAAATTTAAACAAGAAATATAAAACAGCTGAATCACATATAAATAATGTAAGAGCATGCACACATAATAATGAGAAAATATTGAACTTTGATTGGTATAAATTTCATTTATAAAAATAATAAAATTCTCATTTTTTTTTTTGCGGCCATTAAGACAAAACTGCATAGATTTATGTACATTAAGTTATTTCCTGAACTATTGTTATACATTCTCGGAAGTTCATTTTTCATAACGTTAGTTGAAAAACATTCGATATTTAAAAAAAATTATCATTACACGTCTATCGATGAAATAGTTTTAATTCAATAATTTTTCTTACTTGCATAACATGAACTTGCACCCATACTTAAATGTAATTTCTGATTACTTTTTGTCTGAAAAATATAAAAATTAAAATTCATAATTAGGTAAAAAAATGTTGGAATTTTTCTAAAGTTGAACGCAATTCAAATATCTGAAATTATCCGTTTATGAAATAATTTTAAAACACTTATGATGTACATTTCCAATAGCTATTAAAGCTATTTCATCCCATAATGTATACGCAAAAACATAATATATTTTTCATTTTTATCCTCCCATCAGAATGAAAACTAAACTTTAATAAAAAATTACCTATTTACGTACTTGTTGATTTGATGTGTCTCCTGTGTTACAATTATCCATGTTGATCACGAAATTAATAAAATACCCAATGAAAGTTTAAAAACTTTTAAGTTTCAACTTTTTATCCTGAACGTACACTTTAAAATGATTCACAATTCGTATGCGTTCGTGTATTGATGTCACACTTGTTTAAATTGCACAGTTATGACGGAAATAAATTAAAACAATAAGTCTAAGTGTTTCTCTGAACAACACATGTGATACTTAATGAGAGGCGACGAACGTTCGAAAAAATTCTGTAGTGTGTGAAAAACCAATAACACACGTATTCGTACAATGTAGAATCTAATTATCTAACGATATATTACATAGGTAACAGCAGTCGAAGGTTTTTTAAAATTCAAATATTTCATTCATAACGTGAGTATCAAATACAACACGTGGTGCGGACAAACAAAATCTCCAATAAACTGATAACACCAAGAATGTACAGGTAAGCGTGAATATAACAGATGAAATTTACATATGTAGATAGGTCATACATGCGTTTCATAAATATTTCTTATCATATAAAAAAAGAAACCATTTATGGGAATAATTTATATTCAATAAGATAAGCAAAACATTATGAGTCATTCATCTACAACAAAAATTTAAACTTTCATTCAATCAGAAGTAGATGTCGGAATTACTTCCCATAATTGCTTTACATTGTACCCATCTCTTAATTTTTCAATAGCTAATCCCAGCTCTGGGCAGTAAGATAGTTGAATATTGTTTTCTTGATGTTGATCCAAACTATAGGATACCAAAGCATTAGACATATCGTTTAAATTTTCATCAAATTCTGTAATTTCTTCTGGCACCAAAGGTGGTTGTTCAGGTAAAAGAGGCTGTAATAACAGATATACGCATATAATAAGATTATTCCTTATAAGAATTTACAAGTATCTAGGATAATAATTCTTACAACGGTGGTAACCGAATAATAAACACCAAATTCGGGATGATCTAAATGAACTTTATATAGTGTTTGTAATTCTTCGGTTATCTTGTATAATTTTTCAACCGGATCGATACGAAATCCAAGCACATATCCACCGCTTCCCAAAGTACTTTCGATAACCAATGCTAAACCGAAACGAGACTCCCGTATTCGAATCTAAAAATTTTAATTTACAGTTTTATTCCAAATTTAATTTTTGAATATCGTTTACATAACCATTACTCGAGATGATCTTACAGTGGCAATTTGTATGTAAGGTAATGATACGTTAAATGTTTCATTCATATCGGCAAACCACACAAGACGTATATTGGTCACCACAAATGAGCCCAAGTTTCCCTAAAGAAAAATAACGATACTCAAACTGATTTATAAACTTAGTTTACGCGTAAGGAAAATTTCGCACCTGATCACTAGATAAATTCCAAACTCCAGGTACGCTAAAGTATAACTTCTCTTTGTCTAACACTTTCAATTGTTTGTTACGTATTACTGCTCCCCTCAACTTCAGTTCACGATAAATTCTCGATGATAAGTAAGCTCTGTAAGAATTCTCGACATTAAATATTAAGAAAAATTACTTTTATACAGCAAGTATTACGTACTTATGAACTCCCATGACAGAAGTAAAATGTCTGGAATTTCCAGGAATTAGATTAGTAAAAATAAATTCGTATCGACATCCGTTATGCTTCGTCAAAATATGCAAAGCTTCCGTTGCTCCTTTTAAACGCTGAAACATAAAAGCTAACCTTGAAAAACGTAATGAACGGTAAAACATATAATGTGCTACACTACTACGCTAATTAGTGTACTTAGTAACCTACAATGCAAAACTACCGAGTAATAAAATATGTACTAGAGTAACTATCACTTACAGAAATTACAACTTTCGTTGAAATATTCTGAACGCAGTTATATCCAATTGCTGTAGAACATTTTGAATTGATATGAATCAAATATTCAGAAATATTGAATAATAAGTTTTGTAGGTTTATAATATTACTCACATAAACTAATTCGAGCAATGAGTAAAGAATGCCAGATTATTCTTAAATTAGTTATAACTAGTCTTCCTTTATCTCCGCTGTTGCCTTTTGTATCTTCTATAAAATCAAGTCGATCAATTACTTGTTCTCCTTTTCGCATTTCCATTTGTCTAGTTGAAATGATAGGTTCGAAAGATTTAGTATGCAGGATTTTAATAAGTAGAAATCATACCTATCAGGTGAAATATAGAATTATTTTGATTAAAAAATTACTCACTTAAATGATAAATCGAATCGAATTTCTTGATCTTCCCACATGATTGTGAAAATTTAAGGAGTAGAAATGTCGAAAATTAAGTTTTTTCGGATATTCACGGATATTTACATCTAAAATTTCAAAAACACAAATAGCAACGTTATCAGTACGTTTATTTACTAACAAGCTGTCAATTAACCAATCAGAATGAAGTATTTAAGAAATGAGCCAATCCCACATAAGCGATTTCAAATTTCATTTTTGCAACCTAGCAACCCTAGCATTCTTGATTCTGTCAACCTGTAGCAATACTGATTGAACTTATTGAATAAGTTTGGGGGTTGAAACTTTACAAAAATGGAAACTAACAAGAATACCACAATTTACTTACCGCGTAAATAGCAGAAAGCGTCGTGTATACATTTTAAATTCGAAATAAAGGACTGCAAATTATCAACAAACTTCAGAACGAACTGTCCATCTACCGGTAACATTCTGAAGAATTTAATCACCATGAAAGTAGTACAGGTAGATAAAATTATGAAATTATTCATAAACGCAAATTTACCTGAAAAATTCTCTACTGTTTTCATAATCATTGTAGTATCTGAACTTGGACCTGTAGCAATCATTCATTTTTTAAACTGAAACAAAAGGTACTTGGAAAATCTGAAATAATAAAGATACACGAAAATATTGTCTTATGAAAAAGAAAAGAGAAAATTTTCTAAAATAAAAACAAAGAAAGTAAGATACTGAAGAACCAGTACGTGTTGATATCATCTGTTATCAACTTGATGTTTATAAATTTGCGAATGATTTGATCGGATTCTACGAAACCTTACATGAAAGGATAGTTCAATATGAATCAGAATGATCGTTCTTTTACCATAATCACTGTTATCACAAATTTTTCATGATAGTCGAAAATAAATAGTATAATTTAATTCCAAAGTTAAATCGAAAACTGCTGAAAATGATTGATGATCCAACACCGACATTAGTACTAGGGGAAGCTCCAGAATCTGATGAAGAAGAAATCTTTGAAAAAAACGTAAGTATAATCACGATGTGTATATTTTCAAAAACCGTAACTTCGTTGGAGTAACTTTACCATTTGTGTAGAAAATTTTGAATATTATCGGAGGTACTGGTAAACCAATTTCTTCAGTACCTGGTTTAGCTATAGCTGGAGAAGCTATAGAATCGGATGAAGAAATCGAAGTCCATAATATAGAAAACAAAACTTCCTGTACTCAAGGTATGACATAATTTGATACGATTATCACATTTTCTCAAATTTTACATTTTTGATGACCAATTCTAGAACATAAAACTGCTAAAGAAGAAAGGATAAAACAGAAAGTAGATACAAGGTACAGAACAGCTTCCAGCAAAAAACTATGTAAGTTCCAAACTTTACTAAATTCTTATCGAATATTACTTATCCGAATTGATAAATATAAATTTTCTCACAAACAGGTGAAAAAAATAAATCGCTGCACGATAATTTGACTTCATTCAAGAAACAGATGCTGCATTCGTCTAATAATGAGATAAATAATATAAACCAACAATTGCTTAGATCTCAGATAGAATTACAACAAACTTTAACAAATATACGTAACGTGAAAGTAAATCTGAACGAGGTCAATAAAAAACTGAGCGATATAATGGCGGCGAATTACATACCTAAAATAAATATAAAAGTACCATCTCATATTATTTGAATATTTCTATCCATATTTTTTAATGTTTAAATAAAAAATACTCATAAAATTTTCCATTATTTATTTCTACGAATATAAAAACAATAAAATAAATATGCAATAAAATATTTAAGGCACTAGCAATAAAAAAAAAAATTCAAACCGAATCACCTCCGTGAAAAGACACTGAAAATCTAATGTTAGACACTGACACAGCCATAAAATAAAATTAAAATGCAGTTATTCATTTTCTACAAGTTCTTCTAGATCTTCCCAATTGTTAACATCTTCGCCCCAACCTTCGTCTGTACAGTCAACATTAGCTACTTGGAATTTATTAATATTTTCTCCATTATTCACTTTAACAATAGCTGTTTTTGATATCACAGGTTCCATAGCTTTGAACATTTCTTCTATGTGAATTTCGGTATCGTCGTTTTTTGATTTACTGCACTTGATATCGAGCGTATTAAGATCTTCAGTAGTAACTAATGAAGGAGTATATTTCAACGATGGTACTTTTTTCTTCACCAATTTTGAAGGTATCTGTAAAAGATAAAGATGATGAATTATTACTTGAAAAATTACGATAGTATGAAAAACTGCAATACCAACTGGTTTTATTATTTCATTAATGACATTAATAGGAGACGGCGGCCTGACAACGGTCAGTTTTAGAGAAGCTTTAGTTTCTATTGAATTTAAATTAATTTCTTCTGTCGGAATAATACTCTCAATTTCAATGGAGGTATTGATCGATGATTCTGTAGAATCTTCACCTCCATCAGGCGATGGTCTTTCAGCAAAAATGACTATAAAAATATTAAAAGTGATTTAATAAAATGAAGAGCTTTTTCAGGAGTAATCTAACTCATTACTTACATTCCGTTTCGATCACAGAAGAACTATCAGCTGGGAGATTTCCATCGGTATATTCTTTAGCATTACTTTTGTCGTTTTTAACCTACAATATGACATTTCACATTATAATTTTCAACCGTTGATGTTCATTTAAGAATCACATTTTACACTTACAAATGGTCTTCCATCAGCGAATAACTTCGTACAACCTTTTCCTATCACTGTAGATGCTCCTAAAATTGGTACTAAATCTGCTAGCGTGTGTAAAGTAGTTGCTACCAGTTGCTCGTTGGTGTCTTTTATACCTACAAGTAGCTATAAGCGAACGAACATTTAAAAAATGAATGGAAAAATTTAATCCAAAATTTCAAATTGATTCTCACCTCAGGCAAAATTTTATTTTGTAGTTGTTCTCTGGAAAAGAATTGGAAAAAAGATGGAAAATACTTGAGCATAATTAGCCTTATCTGAGAATCTCGTAACGAAAATATATTCAATAATTTTGGCATGATATACTTTTGTAAAATTGCTTCACTAAATAACGCTTCAGAGTTATCATCTGAAAAAAAGAAATCAAATTAATTAGAAAACGAATCTTCAAGGGGCAAATTTCATGATTAAATTACCGTGTCTAGGTGTGAAAATTTTAGGTAATAGATAATTTTGAGCGGTAATGTTCAAAAGAACTAATCGTGACATCAGTAATGTTCCAAGTTGTCTAGCAACTAGTTCTTCAGGAAAAGAAGAGAGCTTCTCAGCTACCGTTCTAAGTGAGCAAATAAATTGGATATAAGTAACGTGTTTCTTCAAGTATTTAATAATTAGAAATTCACTTACATAAAAAATTCAGCTTTTTCACGTTCACTTTTCAAGGGCAGTTCAATTAGAAAAGAATAAATTGTAATGAATTGATGCGTAAAAAAAGGGTGTTTAAATAATTGCTGTAAAAACTGCGGATTCGGATTCTTAGCGGAAATGTACAGTTTACATAATTCTCGAAATTCTATGACGAAAGGTATATCATCTGTAATCATACGCAATATATGATATGAAATTGATGGATACGAATTTTTTAGAATATAAAACTTACAACGTACCATTTGTCTTTTCATCTAAAATTTCGCTAGCCAAAAGAGTAAAACTTCGTTGGTCAGTAAATAATGACTGGGAATCAGAATTCGCACTGCTTGATTTCTCGGAATCTTCAGCGTACCTTCTGCATATTTCATCGAATTACAAACATAACAGATAACAATGACCACACAACTTACTGTCAATTACCTGCTTAGTAAGTCTAGTTGTCCTAATTTCCAGCATTCATCTTTGGTTACAAAAATTGCATCTTTATTAAGATTATTATGAGCAGAGAGAGCCTACAGATAGCAATCACGAATTAAAAAAATTACAAAGACGTTTCAAAAATAATTAAAAAAGACTTCTAACTTGATCTTGCAGAAAAGTGACAGCTTTTAAAATATTGAATAACCCGACACATAATTGCATTGGCAAAACATCAGATATTATCAGAGCAAGTGGTTCAGCGAACTCCGTAGCCACGTAAAACGTTTTGCTGGTTTTCCATGATGTAATGTACTTCAATATAAAAGGATGTCTATGTAACATTAAATTCTACAATACATAACAATAGATTAATCGCTCATATAAATGAATATTGCAAAAAGAAGAGAGTATTTGAATGAAATTTATACTTTAGAAAACTTTAGCAGAAGCTCGATATTTTCACTTTGAAGACATTGCTCGAAAACACATATTCGAGTGGCACCTTTACGCAGTACGGCAGATTTCTGAGTCCAGCGGTCAGACACTTTGATAACATCTTCCAACTTCACATCGGATGGGAGACTATTATCATTTCCCATAATTCGACGAAAAAAAGAACTCGCTGGCATTTCGCTTATTAGATTTCGAATTACAATACGAAGCCGAACTTGAATGTAATTACTTTAAATAACGAAAACATGTCGAACAACGAAATACGGAGTAGAAACATGATCTAAGAACGTACATTTTTGAAGTACTCGATATTATCACCATTTTTATCAGTTCTTCATAATTATTTATTATTATTCGTGGAAATACATTTGTAATGTATTGGCGTTTACTTGTAACAAAGGACACTACCTCAGAACGCATGCGCGAGTACTTGAACCAGCCAACCACGTATAGGTATTTAAGTAGCATCAATTATAGGTACCTACCTATGTGCTTGGCTACCTACACATATATTATAATTTATAATTATATAATTATGTATTATTATTATTATCTATGTATAATATTACTCAATTTCAATTTCAACTGTGGGTTAATATGTATTTATTCAGCTTTAGTTTAGCGATTGGTTTTAAAAAGTATACTCAGATGATTTTAACAAAATTCAAAACATGGAATATGAGACATGAGAGTTGGTTCTAAATTTTAATAAAATTTTTATATAAAATGAGGCTTACTTAATGACCTAGCAGGTTACCGTTTCTTAGAAAAAAACATTCAATCTATTCAGTACGGATTATGGTTAACAAAATAAGAAATTTTTTAAATTTCATACAAAAGAGTTTTCATTTTTGAATTTGAAAGGTATTTTTCTATATTCACTGTACACGTTATAAATATGTTATTACTTATGATAGGGTTCCCATTTCCCATCCCTGTGTAGTCTCCAAAAACGGATTTTTTAAACATCTTTATTTTTCATCACATGCAAAATTGCTGAACAGTCAGAATATTTACTACGTAATTTAAAAAAACGAAGGTTAGACCAAAAAAAGAGATAACTTATTCCATTTCTGAATAAGAAACAACAATGTGAAAAAAAAATCCCATTTATGCATCAAGATCTCCGCTTATTTATATTGAATTTTCATTCTCGTGTAGCTTTCTTTTATGACTGAACAAGTATCTAACTATCAGTTTTTTTTAACAGAAATTATTATCATCTGATACTTTAATACTAGATACATTACTGATGATAATTTTGGAATCCACTTAAAATTCAATGGGTAGGTAGTTAGGTACCTGCGCAAATTACACGTTATCAACTTATCAAGTTAAGCGCTTATGATTTCTTCTTTTCTTTTTTTTTTAATTTTTTCATCAGAGTCATTACGAAGAAGATAAATTTGGTTCTATGTTAAATCTATGTGATATTCATGACGTATTTGGGGGAAAATTTCGTTGTGAATTCAGTTTATCTTTAGTTCGAAAGTTTTCAATATTCCAAAGAAAAGATTGAATGACAAAGTAGGTACGTATCTATTTATTAATAAAATCATAAAAGCGCATGTTCAAAATTTAACAAGATTTGGATACATAGGTACCCAGATGTATTATCAAGTAAATCGTATGTTGCAATTTAATCATTGTCTTCTAGGACCCCAAAACGGATTTATTTGATATTCCTCCGTCATCCGTCATCCGCCATAGGTTGGTAGACTGTAAAAGCCTCGTTCTCATTAACAACATGACATAGAAAATCAACCTAAAAGCCATCATTTTCATAGGGCAGGAAATTTACATAATGAAAGGTTCGAAAAAGTGTATTTAACGACATTTTTGACCTCCAAAAAATAACGATTCAATTACTTTTCAAATTTTCTCTAAAAGGTTTGGGAGGAAGGGCTAGCCAAATATTTGGCAGAGCTTGAGCCTCCTCATGTCCTCTTTCCCAACATCCACCTATGCGTAATATCCTCATATGACCTAAAATCAGGCCTAAAACTACCCAATCGATGTTCATTTCCACTTTTTAAAAATATTTACCAACTTTTTGAAAATATCAATCCTCGGAATCTATATTCTTTATTCATCAATATTTTTCTTCGTCTTACATGACAGGAACAAAGAAATATTCACACCTCTTGCGACTATGATAATCATTCGATCGATTCATGATCTACACGATCATCTACATGGACAAAATCGTATCGCCTTCGTACCAACAATGGGCAACTTACACGACGGTCATCTTTCACTGGTACGAATCGCTCATCAGCACGGTAATCCGGTTGTCGTCAGCATATTCGTAAATCGGCTCCAGTTCGGTCCAAACGACGATTTCGATAAATACCCGCGCACAATGCAACAAGATATTGAGAAACTGCAGAAAGAAAATGTGGACGTGCTTTTTGCTCCAACCGAACGTGACATGTATCCGGAGCCGCAAGAATTTCACGTGATGCCACCGGAGCATTTGGGTAGCATTCTGGAAGGCGAATTTCGTCCCGGATTTTTTACCGGCGTTTGCACAGTTGTCGCCAAACTTACAGCTTGCGTGCGACCACGATTCGCTGTCTTCAGCAAAAAAGATTACCAACAGTTGATTATTTTACGCCGTATGTATCATCAGCTGGCCATACCAACTGAAATTATCGCAGCTGAAACGGTACGTGATGGTGATGGCCTAGCGTTATCCTCGCGTAATCGTTATCTGTCGTTGGATGAGCGTCAAGAAGCAACCGAGCTCGCTAAAACTTTACAACGTGTGCGTGATTCATTGTTCAGTGGCGAATGTAATATTACTGAACTTGAAGCTCAAGCTTCGGCGCATCTTGAAAAACGTGGATGGATACCTGATTACATCACCATTCGTCGGAGTGTCGATTTAATCGCTCCATCTGCAGCCGAACTGAGTACAAGAAAACCACTTGTCGTGCTTGCAGCTGCGAAACTCGGCGAAACACGTCTCATTGATAGTTTGGAAATCTGGTAAGTGTCGCCGAATCATCTGTTTTTACTTCTTAGCCTTATGGTGTTGTGTTTAGGTCACATTTGCCATGAGCTGGATGGATTATTTTTAGTGATTATAAGAAAATTGGTTGTCATTGTGCGTTGAAGTCAACGATCTTTCGTACCTACGTTCATTTCTTACAAAATCCTTTTGACGTATGTATTAGGGTTACAAATATCACCGAATATTTTTATTCACATCGTATTTAAACTGTTCGCGGAACGAGAATCGAACCAAATATAATATTTGTTGGTATAATAAATAAAATGATAACATATTTTATCATTAATAAATAAATGGTTTGATTTTCTGAGCTTTATCTTTTTTTTTCGTATTACGAATGATGATCTGCGGGTAGATAAACCGTCGCAACGATGAGTAAATAAGAATGTTCTACTTCATTTCTATCAAGTTCACAATATTCGCCGAATATTTGTGATATTTTTTTCAGAATTTTAAACACAGAGGAACATCTTGGGAAGCTCGAAAAACCATTTTCCACGATATTTTTCGATCGTAGATAGGTATACCAAACAGAATTACCAAAAAACCATCCTATTTGGGCATTATTTGGCCAATTTTCACATCATTTCGGTTATTTTTTGGAATTTTTAAAATTTCATTTCAGGCAGGTAGAACACAAAGATGAGAATTGGAAATGTCAATATACTCAAGCTGGCAAAACTTATGGTCCCAACAGGTAAACAATAACCAGACTAAGAATTGGCCACACAAAAATTACTCACAACTATCTCTATCAAAAAACTCCAAAACCAACATGTCAATTCTGTACTATTCATCATATATCTATCCAACATATTTTGTTCGAATGCCCCAAACTAAAACAAGAAAGACTAACCCTACAAATTAATGAATCCCCCCAATTATACCAGATATTCCTTCCGAAATTCAGAAATTTCTAACCTTAATAAAACCTTGTCAGCTCTTTCCTCCATCAAAAATTTCCGCTCCAAACATTCCCACCCCATCTCTCAAGAAATTATAAAACTTCTACTGTCCTCACCTAACAATCCTCTTACCCTATGCTGGGTCCCGTCGCACACCCAAATAAAAGGAAACGATTTAGCTGACTCCACTGCCAAAAAAGCTTACCAGCACCTCCCAATGGCTGACATCCCTATC
>FIZR01026379.1:0-14670 GCA_900060175.1 Ferrisia virgata
ATGCAATTTTCTTCATAACAATAGAAAAAAAATAGAAATCTGAAAGGCGGAGGACGTTCCTATTAAAATTAAGAGCTCATACGTGGAGAGAATTTTTTTGAGGTGTCTACCAACCAGTTTTTCAGGGTACTAAGTGAAAAAAAAAATAATCGTTTTTTTTGACCCACCCTAATATATACTCATTTCATACTGTACCAAGAAATTATGAAATTTAAAATAATACGAGTCCACTATTTCAAATGTTTCGTATCAATCGCGTATAAATTTCAAAGCACTCAATTCGTTCTATGACATCTAAATATGCAAGCAGCTGAAAAGAAAAACGGATTTTTCTCGAGCCTTTCCAGTATCAATTAGAAAATGAACTGTGATGCGACATACACGATGAATATAATTTCTTTCAATGAAAACCGCAAAAAAATCATACACGGTGGTCCTCATTAAAGAATTCGATTACTCTGTCTTGTTTCTAAAATACTCTCAAGTACGACGTACTCGCGTAACGAAGATGCGATAATTAAAAAAGGTACCTAACCATCATCGGTATGCAGCCAGTCGTGCCGATCCGATAGTTGTAGTCTAACAGCCTATGCTAAATTCGTACCTACTTAACATACTACGTACTGTTAAAAAAATATAATACCTACGTCACCGTGACTTATGGACTCAACACACTAACGCCCACCAATCTTATTATCAAGCGGAAATAATCGAGATGTAGAACAATTTCCGCAATTATCGAGATTCATTACAAGTTCATTTATCAACATTTACCTAAAAAGGTATATAAAAACCTGTTTAGAAACTTCGCTACCGATGTTTTCAAATTTTAACCGAAACAATCGTCGCGCCGCCGGGCAGCTTTGTCTTCTGCAAGTACGTAGATACATTGATAAATCAGCGACCTTATTCGAGCATGAAAGAAATTCGTCTTTACGTTTTTAGCACGGATCTAACGCTAAGACAGAAGAATACACAATGAAAGAATTCGATATCGGCGAATCGAAGGCGACACGACGATTGAAAATCGCAAACTGATGACTGAAACGATACGTCATCATCGTCAGAGAGATCTATAGAAATAATTGGAAATGGTATTTCAATAACTAAACCCCAGCCATGTATCTAGATCAGTATCAAAAAAAAGTCTTCAGATAGTTAAATCTGAACTAAACGGATACAGGGGTTGGCAGAGCAAATATTACCTCAGCTTTCATTTGGTAATTTGCTATCATATTTGTTCCTGATGAAAACAAATCGAGATAAATATACTCGATTATTTTTTATTCAGATTTTGCGTTCATTTCTATATAAATTGACCATCTGATCATCACTTAGTTGGGTTCTGGAGCATTTTAAGATACCTGCAGATTTTGAAGTTTTTGCTAGAGGCTCGAGAACGCTTAGAAAATGGGTTAGATCGATTCGGGAGACCTGTATTAGCATGTATACTAATTTTTGTTGAAAAACGTTGTCGCGTTTTCGAATTTTGAATTTCTCAATTTGTTCTTTGTTTTTCAATTAAAAACCGACCCAAAAAATCTTTTTTCGATTGTCCGGCTGGAAGTTCCAGAAAAACCAATTTAATCCATTTAAATAAGTCTCAATAGACGGAGATCAAATTTTTAGCTGCTGGACGTTCTGGAGCAATTTAAAAATCCTGGAGGATTTAAAACTTTTGCTGGAGGTTCCAGAACGCTTGGAAAAATGGGTTGGATCGACTCGGAAGACCTATATTAGCATGTATACTAATTTTTGTTGAAAAACGTTGTCGCGTTTTCGAATTTTGAATTTCTCAATTTGTTCTTTCTTTTTCAATTAAAAATCGATTCAATAAAGCTTTTTTCGACTGTTCGGTTGGAAGTTCCAGAAAAACCAATTCAATCCATTTGAATAAGTTCCAATAGACGGAGATCAAATTTTTAGCTGTTGGACGTTCTGGGGCAATTTAGATTTTTGTTGAAAAACGTTGTCGCTTTTTCGAATCTTTAATTTTTCAATTTATTTCTTTTTTTTCAATTAAAAAAAGACGCATATATCAATTTTTTCCTTATTTCACCTTAAACAGTCAGTTTCATGCCTTCTTCCAATAAAATTAAAATATTGAAATTTGTTTTGCACATATGAAATATTTTTCATGAAGATGGCTAGACGAAAGCCAACGACACGACCAATTACAGATAGGGCATTTCGTAAAAGAAAGGCATACGGTTTGGATAGGAAACTGGAAGCTGAAAATGATGCTCTCACACAATACCTTATTTCAGGTGCAAAGGATCAATACAATGAAGTATATATACGTGGATGGGTGAGTAATAAAACATTTATATCATCTTACTTATGAATTCACTTTTACGGTTTTTTTTTCTGACACATCTAAAGAGATTAATTTTGAGTAGCATAATTCGCCAATAATTTATGAAAGTCTCATTGCCAGTTTGTACAGAAGATGTAGAATTCGATACAAGTGAATTATCTCACGAACCATCAAATTCATTGCCTCAGCCTGAATCTCCCCTCTATAACAATTCCTGGATTACCCCTCTCTGAAACTTGTTTTTCAAAAAATGTAGGCGAGGACAAAGCAGCACTGATGCAATGTGCCATTAAACATAATATTAACAGAGAGTGCTACTCTGATGTTGTAAATATCATTTAAAACATGTCTCTAGATACACCATCCACACTACCTAAAGATTTGAGAACATTGCGTCCTAAATTTTCTAACAAGTTGAAAATAAAAAAGATGCCACCTGGCAAATTCGTTTATTTTGGAATGATTGATATTCTTCAATTGCTTGGTACAAACCTATTTGATGAAAATGTTTCCACCGTCAACTTATTAATCAACATTGATGGCCTGTCAACATTCGAAACTGGAGGAAAGAGGTTTTGGTCAGTTTTGAGTAGTGTTTACGATGATCCAGGTTTTAATGTACTTTATTTTAGACCTTCGAAACCTTTCAATATTAATGATTCTTTTCGTCCAATGGTAAATGAAATCTGTTCTTTTTATTTTACTTTTCTAGGGACGTTGATGCCCCTGTGATATTGTTATATACTGAAGGTGCTGATGGCCTTTCAGTCCATAGTGAGGATGAAAGCATAGCTATAGATGATGAAACTCCTGAATGTCTAGACGGACTACCATTCAATAAACTGTTCCAAATGTATTTTCCTCAACAAGTCCTGTTTCAAACACCACAAGTGACATGATCGCTGTTCAAAATGCGAATTGCACTCACCAATACGAACAAAATCACTGATAGAAATAAGTCTCGTAGAGTCGTCAAAAGAGATCCAACGAAAAAAAAATTACACTCTTGCTGAAAGTATACACATAACCTTTATTGTATACTTTGAGAAATCAGAACCTCCGTATTAAATATTACCTTCATTTATACTCTTGCAGTAAGTTCAAAGCTCGAACATATGAAGAACCGAGAAATAAATCGTGAGAAACTAATTGAGATAAGCAAGTAAAAAAAAGCAATTCCTTTTCAGCCTTGTTTTCGGGATACATCATATTCATGAGAATTGAAAAAAAGCATTGTGAAACAATGCTTTTTTCCTAATCAGTATTATTGGTAGGAAGGGTTTAATCGGACCAAAAAGTCGAAACTTCCAAAAGGCACATCAAGGAACCATGCTAAATATACATACCAAATTTCAACTTCCTAGCTCAATTTGGAAGGGAGATAGGAAAGGAATAGTTCTTTTTCAAGATCAAGAAGTGAAGAAACTCACATATTTCTTCTTCTAATCGACTTAGGAAGTTAATTTTTGGATATGTTATACAACTTGTTGAAACCATCAAAAGGCAAATATAGGATCCCTACTACGCAATTTCAACCTCCTAGCTCAATTAAGAAGCGTGTTATATTTGCCAAAAACTTTGAAAAAAAAAACGATAAAAAAAAACTAGATTTTCGGGGCTGTGAGGGAGTGCGTGGGACTATACAATAGACACCATTAAAAAGAAAATTTAGGATCACATATCGAATTTTAATCTCCTAGTTCAATTTAGGGGGGAGATATTGATTCCAAAAACTTGAAAAATAAAAAAAAACGACAAAGGGATGCAATAAGGCTAATCAAATTTCAGACTGTATGTTAAATAGGAGCAAAGGTCCAGCAGATCCAGTTCCATCGGCTCCTCCTAAAACTCCAGATAACAGTAAGAAAGCCCTCTCCCTCGCCTATTCAAGTTCTTCATGCTTTCTCATCAAATGTCTACCAACTACTTCAATTTGGAGGGTAGATATGGATGAAACTGCGTTTTTTCACGTTCAAAATAGGAAAAGAACCCATTTCTTCCTTTCTAATTGATCTAGAAGGTTGCTGTTTGAACGTATAGTACAACATTCTATTCTCTATCGTTTGGTTTAAAAGGAACAAATTTTACCAGTTTATCCTTTCAGCATCTCCTTTTGTAAATGCGGGTATACTTGAATTTTGACCGAAGTTCATCCTCACTCAAAGATACCAAATTCATCATCAATCGAAGCCAACTGCCTAATTTTGATCGATTTTAGTCAGTATCGAACAGAGCAAATGATTTTATGATGGGGGAGGGGGAGAAATAAACGGAATAAATTTATGACATGGTTAAAAATGGTTCCAATGGTGATCTAGAATCAGAAAACGGATTTCGTTTATACTTATTCCCCCTTCACCCCCTGCCGAGGATCGATAGTCCGTAATAGCCCGGTTTCCATTGACAATTGACATAGAAAACCCGACTAGAAAAAAAAATCGTTAATGGAATAATTCGTATTTGCAATTTTTAGTAAATCGCGCCAAATGAAGACTCATCCTTACGTAATACTCATCATCACGTTATGAAATATTTTAGCATATTTTCGCGTTTTTTAAGACATATTTTTACGTTTTCTGAGCTTATAAAAACTTGCCTGCTTACTACATTAACATAAGACTTGGTATCAAAAATAAGTAAAATCAAGGAGGAACACTCAATTCGATTTTAAAAGTACCTATAACAATACAAAATTCGCAGATAAATTTTCCGTGCCTACTCTTCAAAAAGACCCAGAATAAATATTTCAAAAAACATCGAGTTCATATGGAAGCCGCCCAGCAAACACTCCAGACTTTCAGAATAAGCTGCAGAAAGATTAAATGAAATTCTAAATATAAACGATGAAAAGCATCGGAGTAAACCAAGAGAAGAATTTTATTCTATTTATATTTTTCAACGAAATAATTCTCATTTTCATCGTAACAGACTGCAAATTCGATGGAAATCTACTAGATTAATTATCACCACGATTGCATTACTATGACGACGTTGCACGTAATTCAATAAATATCACCTTCTTCAACACGCCATTTGGCACTGATAGTTTCAATTCGATTTACATACATTATATGGTACACTAATATAATTCTAATACGTTAAAATTCACGCTCATTAACAATTTCCGTAATGTAATTTGAGACTTGATCGTAGCATCGATATATATTTCGTAAAGCAAAAAAATATAAAACAGAAAACCCTTATTTAGAAATGACATCGTTGCACATCGTAGACTAAGTTAATTCGCTAATTTTAATTTTATATTTTAAATAACTTTCGAAATCTCTAACGACCATTAAAAAAAAATGCAATATCTCGAACCCGGTTTACTTTAAAAATGTATCAGTTCGAATTGCATTCAAAACTTCCTAACACTGTTAATTGTGATGAAGGCAAACTCTGGTTTATATTCTGAACTTTACATATCTACAATATAATAACAATTCGCACAGATAGGTATTTCTGACTCAATAACCATTCGATTATATTCAAATCGAGAATAGCTCGCAGTCGAATTTTCGACTCTAGCATAAAAAATATAAAAACTATAACCCATAGATACATATTATGCATATTAAACGCCTTCAGAATTCACGGAATGTTGAGAAACCAGTTTACCACGTTATTTAATGTCGACTGATAAACTGAGTCAGGTTATTTGTCGTTCAAAATGCAGTTATAATAATAGGTAAATATCAATGTGCGAACAACTACATCGTACACAATTAATATAGCGGTATAGTCTCAAGCCAGCCTTTTTTTTTCAGCTTAATTTTTTTTCCATTATTAAAGTATATAAGCTCTCGAACTAATTCGCAAGGAAAAATTCCCTTACTCGTGTATCATACATTAAAGTTTTAAATGCTGACCGGGTAATCTTAATTACACCTTCTTATGATCGTTAGGGATTAAAACACAATGAGCATAATATCGTCTTTATAAGGTAAATATACATACTATACATATGCATATAATTTTAATTACAAAGCATAAAATCGTCGTTCTATGCTGATGGATGCAAAAGCAAACTCAATGCCATTTTAAAATAGGTTTTGTTCTTCACATACAATTACACAGGTATATCAGAAACTGGCGCGATTTATTCGCATATTAATGCTAAAAAAATCTTTCATACTCGTATAATCGAGTCCATGTAATGTAATCCGAACATTTCATCCTCTTCAAATGCGATTTGTACAAGCACAAATACATACAAATGTTGTTGCAAGTACAACGTCGTCACAACTAATGCTCGGTCGTAACTAATTAACAAGTGAAATGCATCAATCGTAAAGGTTTTGAATGAAGAGCGTCGTGGAAAACCAAAATTTCACAAAAAGGACAAAAAACAAAAAGTCTTTGTTTTATCAAATTTTTTTTTTTATTATTTTGAAATTATTATGCTGCGGGCGTAGCCAGAAATGGCTCAAAGGATAGGCTTTTCACTTTTTTTTGTGCATAAATTTATGAAAATAGAGTCAAATTTTGGAAAACTATGCTTTTTTAACGACAAAAAATTGCATTTTCATGGGTTTTTGAGAGAGAGAGAATTAACATAGATGTGAATTTTTTTTCAAGTTTTTCGGCCTCAAGGAAATGGGAGGGTTCTGACCCTCAGCCGATTCCCCCCTTCCCCATCGGCAATACGTCGCTGAAGCTATTTGGTGTATAGAAGTGTGGCTAAGTTATGCGATCATCTTCAATTTCAGCATCAATCCACCCTTTAGAATGGGACGTTAAAATTTAATCTTTCTATAGACTTAATTTAATTACTCATATATCTTGATCATTTTTATACTGGTATTTTAATTTGAAAATAAAAGCACTTCGTTTTCTTTCCAGTATGATTCAGATATATTAACAATTCAGAAATTAAAATTGTACAAAATTTTCAAAAAAAGGTGAAAATTTCAATTCCAAATGCAGATTGTCCAAATTTCGGTGATATATAATACGTGGAGCTGTATTTTTGAATGCCTTCCGTCGAAGGCAAATAATTGCCTTGAGGGTAACTTCAAAGACGATTTTTATCTAGAATTTTTTTTCTTCAATTTTTTCAATTACATCATCTGATAAAGCAGGTATTTTGGTACCAAAACTTTCCCAAAAAAAATCGTTTTTTTTTTCAAGATTACCTGGTTTTTACAGATCGTCTCACCGATTGATCTCTCGTCTAAAGACATTATTAAACTTACAAGTTTTGTTTTTGTTAGTCGATTCACCCAAAGTTTAAAAATTTTCAAAAAACTAAAACGAAGGAATTTTTACACATTTTTTCAACCAAAATGATCATTGAAGAAATGTTTTCCCATTACCCTCCTTTTTTTTTTTTTTTTTTAAATGCCACATTTTGCGTTTTACCCTCTTCTTCTCAATTCCATTTAGTCAAAAACTTCATATTCATTTACCCTCGTCAAGTGACTGCAGAATTTCCACTTGACCTTGGGATATGATTGGGATCCCCCCTAAAAAAATTTCGAGCGTAAAAATCACTCCTCGCCCAACTCCTGTTCGCCACCATATTATAAATTGTCACGGTGTGTTTATGCCAGGAAATTGAATCCAACCATAATGTGTAGAGGGAGGAAGGTTCTAATAGCGATGTCACAATACACATTGTGCAACCCATGATAATGAATTTTCATTTACGTATGTTTATTCCATTTGAATTTTCAATTTCTAATTTATGAATAATTGAGGAGTCTAAAAAAAATTTATAAGTAAGTTGTTCATTTATGCTGAGGAAGAGTAGCTGATGAAGTTGCTTGAGAAGCATAGGGAGTACCGAGCAATAAAAAAACTGATTTTGAAGCAAACTGATGAGCACTTTTATGAGTACCACCAGCAACTAGAGTTGGACGAACTTATTAGAACAGCCTGGGCAAATATTAATTGTACGGCCACAAATCTAATTTCAGAAATTTTGAAATTTAAAGACTACTTTCACTATTTTAATCATACAATCGGAGAAAACTTTGGTTCAAAGGGATGAAAAATACGCAATATTTCGAAGAAATTGTCCCACAATAGCTCACGCATAAAACTGTTCGGACACACTCAGGTTAGGTAAGCTCCAAAAATTTCATAGGAGTCAAATAATTCCAAATACCTCCACTTCCACAAGTCGCTCAAAACCACTTATAGCTACAGTTTATGGTAACGAAAATAGCACCGTTACTGAAATAAAAGTTGATAACCCAGATGCAGAGATCGTAACATTGGCAACAGACAGATCAGATGATGAAGTTACCATTGCCAAAAATCATGATGATTTGAGAACATAAATTCAATAATACCCAAAAACCAGGTCGCAGTTTCTATCACGGAATTTATTCTTCTGCCAGCATCAAAAGTAAGTAAAAAAACACTGAACTAATTTGAAAATCTGACCACTGTGCACGATAAGTTGCGATGTCAAAAACAGGCGCACAAACGTTAGCTGCTGCAAGTGAATCGGCGGTGCAAAAGTATCGACATTGTTACATACGGTCGAATAGCGAAAGCGTTTCTAGCCATTGTGGATACGTAGGTAAGTACAAAAATAGCGAAGAAAACAAGATTGTACTCGTAAAAAAAAAGAAAAAAAAGTAGAGCAAAAAAGTCTTTAAAAGGCGATACTAAAAATCCAGTTCGGACGCATATTTACGTATACAAAGTCGTCGCGTTGCAAATTAGTTTTTAATTTGCTTGCGACGTGAATAATTATCGTACAAAAGTTGAACAAATGTATTCTCACTAACAAACCATGTCTTATAACGCACGTTAACAAAACCTGGCTTGTAATAACCACTCATGTACTTACAGCAGATATACTATACATATAAAGCTATAAACACGACGCGACGCGTAGATGTCACTCTCGGTAAAACAATTTGTTGCCATATGCAGCATCTCGTATACACAAAGATAATCTCTTCATAACGGGATAACTGCATCAGAAACTATTATAAGAGCGAATCTTGTTAATAAAATTAACACGAAACCCGAGGTTTCTATCACATTCGGTCTCGGACATTCTAAATCATCCTCGGTGCATAATGTTAGCTGGAAGTTCCCTTTAAACTCCCCCACCCCCACCCCACCTTCACACCTTTATCCAGACACTAGACAAGCATGAAAAAAAAAATAGAGACAAGTAGCGGCGAACCGTTACCAAAGTAATCATAGAAGTCACGAACATAAACCATAACAGTCGTCCTATGATCATAAAACTCCACATTGTGGGCGGTCAGTATCGCCGTGTAACGAGATTATTACCCAGCTGAACGAAAAAAAAAAAAAAAAAAAAAGAATCCACCACATTATAATCGGTAATCGTTGCTTGTTAAATCATAATACAAACATTTGAGAATTTAATCGATAGACTAGACGATTGCAATGCTAAATGCTGATCTGATAAGTATACAGACAGGTATAAAGCTTTAGGTACCGGGTATCTACTACCTACTTCTGATATACTTTT
The DNA here is from genome assembly GCA_900060175.1 of Ferrisia virgata. Taxonomy (NCBI): domain Eukaryota; kingdom Metazoa; phylum Arthropoda; class Insecta; order Hemiptera; family Pseudococcidae; genus Ferrisia; species Ferrisia virgata. The sequence continues at coordinate 9,780 of FIZR01026379.1, forward strand.
ACTTCCAATTTAATACGTAGAGAATTTCTTCTTCAACGATTCTTCAGTCAGTCGGTCGGTACCGAATTAATCGCGGAAATCGCAAAACTCTAGAATGTAAATTTCACTCGATGCGATACTCCATCGATCGTCCAAATCGATTCTTTTAAGAAATTTATTCCGTGATAGTAGGCAATTAAGATCAATTCAGAGCCATATTTTCAAAGATATATATATATATATACATGCATACGTACCGCATATGCTACGTTTTTTATCGAGAGGATGTCAAACAGAAGAACATAATATACTAAAGAAAGGCAAGGGTATTCATATTTACCTTTGAAAGTGGATTTGAATACCACGACCATACATTATATTATACTTGAAGCATTATGCGAGCTAAGATGGAATGTGTGTCAGTTGAACTGAGTACGCGTTTCAAGAGGATTCAATTAGACTGTATTTTTTTTTTATTCGATTCAATATCCCACAAGATACGCGAAGGGTTTTATTTACATCAATGCGTATATAGAATATGAAATATTTCTATCAATTCAACGAAGAAAAATGAGGAATAATGCTGCACGAGGTGTCCACGTAATGTGAAACTTCCCCTCCCCTCCCCCAGGAAATTTGGATTTTTTTCATAACAAAGTATGCTGGTTGATAACGCCCAAAAAGTACCAGCAAACGAATCAAACCAATAACAGCCAATAAAAAAACATGATTTTGATAACGTTGTAACCCAACCATATTTTGGGCAGCAGGAAAACCTCGATGTACAAGGGGAGAGGAGGTCTAACATTACTTCGATACCTCGCACAGTGGTTCAGAAAATAATTCCAGGACAAATTTTTTTTATCATAAAAACAAAACGTTAGTGAACAAAACTTTTATGTACTTTTGAACAATGTTGAAAGTAAAAATCATAGGAAAACATAATATCGGTATAAAGTGTATAATAGCATCGTATAATGGTCAATATTATAACAACGATTCCATGTTGCATGCAGAATAAGGGGAAAATATTCAAAAAACTTTTGAACCTCTCCCCTCCCTCGTCAAAATTGATTTTTTTACATTACAAAACTTGGTATAAGAGGACAACAATTTTCAGCATGATTTTCTATGTCATATTGTCAATGAAAACCGGATTGTTACAGTCTATTGACCAACAGCAGGAGGGGAAGCGGGTGGGTGGAGATACCAACAAAATTGGTTTTTGGGGCCCAAGACGACCATCACGACAATTTTCGGTCATGTCAGATATTTCTTTTTTTTTTCTCCGAACATTAAAATCATTTACTCTGCTCGATACAGTTCAAAATCATTCCAATTTGTTCAATCGGCTGTTTGGCGACGGATTTATATGTGGTGATGAATTTGGGTCAAAATACAGTTTTGCCCCATTTTGAGGGAGGGGTGCTGATGAGCCAAAAACGCAAAAATTGTTCATTTTCAAGTCAATTGATAGAGAATCCAAATTTGTATAACATATCCAAAAATCAACCTACTGGGTTAATTAGAATGGGAGATATGAGGGTTTTTTCCCTTTTTGACCTTCAAAAAGGGCTCTTCCTGTCCCATCTTCTCACCAAAATAAGCTAAGAAGTTAAAATTTGGTATGTACATTCAGTAAAGACCTTAGATATGCTTTTCGGAGGTCCCGACTTTGCAGCTTCATTGCATCTACTCACGGCCGCGGAAATGTCGTTTTTTGGTCAGGTTTTCTCATTTTTTAAAATTTTTCTTCGCATCACTCCCCTCTAAATTGCGCTCGGAACTTGAAATTAGGTATATACATTCAGTCGGGACCTTAGATGTACCGGGGGGGGGGGTCTTGACCTTTCAGCTCCGTTGCACTTCCTCACAGACTCAAAAATGCGGGTTTTTGGTCATTTTTTCTCATTTTTTGAGTTTGTTCCCCGCAAAACTCCTTTCTAAACCGAACTAGCAACTTGAAATTAGATAAGTACATCTAGTAAGATCCCTAGATGTGACTTTTAGGAGTTAAAATTTTCTAGCCTTATTGAAACCCTTCCTACGCTCAATACTAATTAGAAGCGATGCCTTTTTTCAGTTCTCATGAATATAATACATTACAAAAATCAGACTGAAAAAGCATTGGTTTGCGGTGTTTGTTTTTTTTTCAAATACCAATAAAGTCGCTGCGTAGAGAAGGGTTCAACGCTCATTTAAAAAAAAAAAAAAAAAGTCAAAATCGGTTCACCAATAATCTCAACAAAAAAAGTGATACATAACTGGTATTACCAAAAGAGTGAAATTTCGTGGGACACTCTGCAGGGAGAGCACCAGATAGTGATCAATGCTTATAGAACTCGCAAAAAAAAAAACAAAACAAAAAGTCGATACGTAAAATAGCACAGGGCGAGTTCAAACATATTTCTCGGTGAAAAAACTGAGTGACAAACCCAATACACATAAACATCTCGTTGCCAATCAAATACGTAATTCGCGAAGCGAAAATGCAACATCTAAAATGAATTGCTAATATACAATGAGAACCCCCAATCATCCGAATCACGAAACTAGTTCCATCAACATGTTTAGCATATCACAATGGACTGAAGTTAGAAACTGGAAACCTATTAACGGAGACAAATATAAAACTGCAACAAACAAAAATAATCATGGGAATAATGCCGTCAACTCTACAGCCAAAAATGGCAATCAATTACATCGAACACATAGAAGAGATCGGGATTGAGGACCTAAGTGACCTCAGCAGACACATACTAACGATGAAAAGTGCAGAAATATGCTGCAGCTACTATCATATGATTCTCGAAGGCAGGAAAACAATTAAGATAAAAACGACAAAATCATAATCTACTACATAAAAAAATGAACGATTTCCAATGAAAATTAAAGACTTTGAAAAAATTAGGACCCATATAAAATTCATCGAAAAAACAGACAACAAATAAAAGCGAAAAGACATAATATATACATTCACAAGTATAAAAAGGCATGTAAAAAAATTGCAAATTACGTAGATACCGAATTTATCGACACAGTGGAAGGACTAAAACAACGGCTGGAACGATTTGTAGAACACAAAGAAAACTTAAAAATCAAAAGCAAAAAGAAATACCCTGCCAGTGCGAAGCGAAAATAGTTGAAGACATATTCTATAAACACCTGTAAAGAATATCGAATACAACAAACCAACTAACAAATTGATTAATAATTTTACTAACCAATAAAATAAATATTATAAAAGACACGAGGACGTGCAATCAAAATTATAAGAGGGGGAGAGGAATTTGTAATAGCGAGTAAGTAGGAAAATAAAAATACTTATATTTGAAATAGGTTAAATTGTGCAGGAGAGTTTACGAGACAATCAGAATTAAAAACAGTTGAAAGTACTAATAATCGCGTAAAGCGAAGAGGTTTAAAATTTACCAAGTGTAAAGAAAGATTTTGGAAGGATTTAAGTAGTAATAATAGATCAGTCCTCTTGTTTTTAGTTAGTCATAATAAAATAATTGTAAAGTTCCATAAGTCATACATTTTATCCATAAATCTTTTCTATCGCGTTCATTATTTTCGTTAACGTATTTATTTCGCGGAGCTATTTTACGCGTTTTTTAAACCGTAAAGTTTGTTTAGTATTTTTAAATAGTACGTTGCCATAATTTTAGTTTTCACTTTAATTTCTGAATCTTAAGCAAGGAGCTTACACAGACATAAGTTCGCTTAATACAAATATACCACTGCCAACATGCGCACCAACTAGCCTACCCGATATGTTTATGAGTTCCATTATATAGTTCCGTAAGCAAAGTCTGTAAATATAACACCCTTTGGTTAATAAATTATAAAGCTTTTATCATTTTAAAGGGTTGCTGCCAGTAATTCAGACCAGTTCTAAATCTGCATAAGCGGCAACTGAGTAAGTAGCAACCCACGTGAAACTGCATACTTGTAATTGCGTAAAAGTTAAAAGGCAACTTGTTCAGTTCACTTTTCAAATGCAATTTTTTCTGTTTTAGAATAATTTTTCAATATGTTCGCGTACAGTGCGTTTCTTTTTCAAGACCTGCCAGACAATTTTAGGACACATTGTGTACATTAGGGTGTGTCAGAGTTATATGGGAATTTTTTTTTTTTTACTTTTTCAAGGTGCTATCCTCTAGAAATGTTCACTTTTGTCAGAAAAGACATGATATAAAATTTCAGCCCGTGACTGATTCGCAGTAACTTGGGTTTTTCGTGTCAATCCTCTGCAACCATCAGCTGTTTCCCTCTCCCTTTTCAGATTTATTTCTTATGACACCATACATTCGAGTAGTATGTTACGTACACAGTTGGGTATAAAATATCAGTTGCCTTAATTTGCGGTGCATGTATTGACTGTATGTTAGAAGCTAAATTAGGCAGAAAACTTGGAAACTCCGCCTGTCGACATCATATTTTAGAATTAATTCCAAGCAAAGCGTTTGATACGCTCTTTGGACCATCCAGCGGACCTGAAATTCAAATATTCAAACGGTTTCAAGCATTTTGGCCGAATATAAACAGGACAATGTATGAGCCTGTCGACTTTGACTCTGAAACACCCAATCTTCATATAATGAACTTATCACCTTTATAACAGACCAACTGAATGTTTTACAGCCTCGAGATGACTACAAAGAACTACTCCATCTAGCTTTATTATTTTTGGGAGCAGAATCCAGACTAGATAAAGCAGTTACCATCAGAGCTCCAGGAGCTGTTCATAGAGCCCGGTGGATGGCTCGCTTGATCTACTGTTTCAAGATATATTTATTTAGATCACCATTTGGTTTTACTCAACGTGAACTTGAAAAATTGAGGCGCTTCAACTGCTTCATTGTTAAATGTTACGTCAAGCCCTGGTATACTTGTCAAAATGCAATAA
>FIZR01026385.1:0-26371 GCA_900060175.1 Ferrisia virgata
ACACCAAGATATGCAATTTTCTTTATAACAATAGAAAAAAAATAGAAATCTGAAAGTCGGAGGACGTTCCTATTAAAATTAAGAGCTTATACGTGGAGAGAATTTTTTTGAGGTGTCTACCAACCAGTTTTTCAGGGTACCAAGTGAAAAAAAAATAATTGTTTTTTTTTGACCCACCCTAATACCCATACTAGTAAAATTCGGGAAAAGATTAAAGGATTTTTGCCAATTTAGATTTTACCATTTTGTTGAAAAAAAAAAAGAAAAATGTGCTCCCAATTACCCGGGTAATACCGTGGTAATTGGGAGCACTAGGAGGGTAATAGGAACAGCTGATAAATAGCTGCTAGGTTAAGATATACGATTTTTCTTTTAATTATCACAAATTGTATCTCAAACATATTTAGTGAAAAAAAAAATTAAAATAATTATCCTTGTAGTAAAAGGCTTAAAAGTTTTGTTCGTGTAATTTGATTTCATTCTAAACCGATCATTTTCATTGATTGAGTTTAGAGCATAATTACGAATATAAAACAAAGATTATGAATGCGGCTTGGGATATTTCAGTCCATTTTAATAACTTATTATTTAATGATTTTATTTTTTTAATCAGTTCACAATAACAAAAATTAATAATTACGTTCATTTAAATTTTAAGAGTAGTGTGACTATAGTAAAAATTAGAATGGAAAAATCGAATTCTTCTTTAACCAAGTTTTGAAAATAAATCACCAAAATATCATGACCCTTTTTCAATAAACACATTTACTTAGTACACCTAGATTTACATAATTATTAAATAATGGTCGCTATCTTACTATTTATTAACTTTAAATATACGTTTATGAATTTAGGTAGAAGAATTTTTGATACAAGTTAAATGTCGAGACGTTTCATTCAAAGCTTACGAATTTTTCACGTTAAACCTGCACTTCATATGCAAAGTAAATTAATGTAGTCGCTTTGCAACAACGGTATTCACTCTTGGGTAATTAGCATAATAAAATGAAATAATGCACATTTACAGGTGTTCGGATTAACCATAACATATTTCATTGTTCTAATGCAATTTCAAGCATCACACGTGAACTGAAAACGCGAACCGTATCGGTGTAAATTTTCAATAAATAACTGGTAAGTATTCTTTTTAATATAAATTATACCTATAGAAACCTTTTTGCGAAGAATTTCTATTATTAAAATTCATAGCACGTTTGAAAATATGTATTTCAAAACGATCGGAGCAGGTGGCGCGCTGGTGCCCCCCATCATCAGCCGTAGCAGTGGATAAATTTACATGCCATCGAAAAAACTTCGATTACATCGAGATTACCTGCCAGTCGAGCCGAATAGTTGCGAATTCGCGCCGCCAATAAAATGTAAATTTTATATTAAACTTTGATAGAATCAAAGCAAAACCCGATAATAAATACGAATTTTCAATATCCGCGTAAAAAAGCGCCGTCAGCAGTAATGTAAATATTTAACGGTGGTATTTCGATAGCGAGCTTTTCTCGCCCGTAAGCTCACATGTGTTTATATAAAGTACTGCTATGTATTTATACTTATGTATGGCTTTGCAGGGTGAAAAAAAGCACCCGCGAAGAAAACAAAAAACGAAAAATACACGTAATTTTACGTTGTGACAGAAAATTTAAACTTGTTCATTTTATTTTGTTGACAAGCAATGTAATCTATTTAGAAAGTTAAGAACTCGCGGTAAACTTTCGTTTCCCTCGTGAATGGCGAAAACATTGTATGATATATGAAAAGTGGTTATTTTTAAATGTTTTTTTTCTATACCTTCATATAGTTATGTAGAATCTATGAATATAACGTTGTTTCATGTTTTCGAATTGGTCTGAAAATGTACCATAATGTAAATTGCAATTTGAACTCGTTATTTCAAGCATTCTCATTTATTATCGAATAAATGAAACGAAAAGCATCGATTTTGCGACCCTTTTCAGACCGATTTTCGTAATATATTACAATCATCTAATTGCGAAATCAGCATTGAGGGTAGGAAGGGTTCAACGGTGCCAAAAAGTCAAAAAACCCAAAAAACACATCTAGTCTTTTCTAACTTTACACACCTAATTCGACCAAAAAACTACATATTTAGGGCTGTGATGGGGGCTGGAAAGTCGTGATCCGCAAAAGGCATATCTAGAGTTCCTACTAAAAGTACATACCTAATTTCAAGTTCCTAGCTCAATTCAGAGGGGAGATATGCGAGGAACAAACTCAAAAAACACAAAAAATGAGAGAACCTAACTAAAAAGCCACATGTCCGGGGCTGTAAGGGGGTGCAATGGAGCTGAAAAGTCGGGACCCCTAAAAGGCACATCTAGGTTCCCTAATGAATGTACATACCAAATTTAAACTTCCTAGCTTATCTTAGTAGGGAGATAGGGGAGATTGATTTTTGTATATGTTATAGAACTCTGAATTCTCTATCGATTGACTTCAAAAAGGAACAATTTTTGTGTTTTCGGCCCCTCAGCACCCCCTCCCCCAAAATGGGGCAAAACTGAATTTTAAACTACAGTTATCCTCACTCATATATATCTGATCCGCCGCCAAACTGAACCGATTGACCCAATTGGAGCGATTTTGATCACCAATGAGCAAAGTAAACGATCTGACATGGCCAAAAATTGTCTTAATGGTCTTTTAAGACCTCAAAACAGAGAATTTGTTGGTATCCCCCTCTCGCCCGCCGTTGGTTGATAAACTGTAAAAGGCTGGTTTTCATTTATAATATAACATAGAAAATCAGGTTAAAAATTAAATTTTTAATAACGCGAATTACAAATCGTGAAATTGTAAAAAAGTTACGACGAGCATATTATGCTACCTTGAAATCTATATTTACCCACTTCCAGCCGTTCTGGAGTCTCCAGTGAATTTTTATTCTTTTTCGAGGAAACTGCATTCAGTTACTTTGGGCGTAAAATTTTCAAGTTTTGGAGTAATTTTGAAAATACGAGAGAAATGTTAAAAATTCACTGGAGACTTCCCAAAATGGTGGAAAATAATCTGAATATAAAGTGCAAAGATGGGGCAACACTGAATACAATTTTTTTTTTCGGGATAGTTATTGTACAGATATTCAATTACATACATATAATTATGAATACTTTTGAAAATAAAATAACGCTCCAAATGATAAGTGTAATGTAAATTTGCACTTATTTGTAACAATGGTACCATATAATTTTGAACTTTTTTTTTTCCAGAAAAATCATCGAAGGACTGAAATTATTCTCATACAGGAAGTGTAATCATAGCGCAACGCTGGATATGATTTTTTTTTTCTCGAATTTATATTCCATTATTTCACCTCTATTAATTATGTATACTTTTTAAAATCGAATAATGCTGGAAATGATACATGTAAAATTTTCACTTCTTTGTAATGCGGTTGAAAAGTAATTTTGATCGTGATTTTTTTTTCAACTACAAGCATTCTGTAAATTTAAATTACACGAGTAATTGTTCATTAGAAATAAGAACAGTGCAAATAAACGATTCTTGAGATACCGTGAAATTACTTAATTTTGATTCCTAGAATTTTCGTATTTTCATTTCACAGAAGAATGGAAGTGATGATTCCAGGAATTCACCAGACGTCTGTTACTTTAAATTACACGAGTAATGATGAAAATGAAGCAGAGATACGTGTGTAGAGAATACGTAAAATTGCGTTACTTCGCAATCTTGGTTGATCATATTCACACAGTACTTATGAGTGCATGTGAACCCATAGCAAATGATCACAATTACTTCGAGAAATAAAAGTAAATGAATGAGGAGTGATTAGGGTGGGCCGGTCCCGGAAGTACTGCAATACCGGGTCGACCCGTGGCAGAGGTGGAGCAAGCCCCAAACTCTCCGACGAATTCCAAAAATAAGTTTAACATTCTGGAACCTCAATGAGATTCGTATCAGATGTTAAGCTGATAAGAACAGATACTACACTTTGATCTTAGCCAAAAGGCCGAGAAGCGATACCGTGATAAGATTCGTCAGGTCCTATATACCATTCCGAGCAATACTTTACCTAAGAGTCGCACAACCGCACCGTAAAATCGCCGACACGTTATAAGATATGTGAAAACAACGTATAAAACAACACTTTCTTTCTATAAAAACTATTTTTAAATTATTATTACCATCATTATCTAGTCTTTACACTACATTCACTGTCATTTTGATCACGTTGAAAATAAAAAATTGCGCCAAAAAGCCGTAATTTCGAAATTTTACAAAATATCAATCATATTCAACACTTATTCAATCCTTTACATAAGATCTGCTCAATTATTCGTCGTCATTAAAGTATTATACGCAAATATTATCAATCGACATCTATTTAAATTTTATTATTTCGAATAGTTCTATTTACGTTAAATAATAATTTGTAAAACAAGAAAATCTCAGAATAGAAAATTAAAAACAGAAAACGTCGCATAAAAACACTTTACTACAGGAAACGCTTTCTTTTGATAAAAATTACACTGGAAATATTACTTCAATCATTATCTAATCCTAACGTCACATCCACTACTATTTTAATTATATCCAAAAAAATACAAATACAAAAACAAAAATAAAAATGAGTACGAAAATCGAAATCTTCAAATTTTGTAAAATCTCATATTCAACGCTTCTTCACTCCTTCGCGCAAAATTATTTTAAGTATTCGTCGTTATTAAAATGTCACACGTAAATTATTAATCGACACCTATTTAAATTTTATCACTATTCACGTTGAATAATTAAAGTAAGAAAATTTCGCAATAAAGAATTAAAACTGAGAGCAACACTAAAAATTCTAGTATTACAGACACCTTCAGTTAATTGTTATTTCAAAATAAAAATCAAAAACCGCTCAAGTATTTCTACAGGCAAAATATTTATAACAATCAATAATCATTCATTAAAATTCATCATCACTTTTTTCATTAGCAGCAAACAATTCATTATTTTATTTTACTTTGACGATAAATTCTTATTTAAAAAATTACGAAATAACATGATGTAAACCAAGGTATATGTAGTCGTTTGGTAGATAAAAATGTTTCGCAGCGTCACTCGACTGCTTATGACGTCATTGTGTGGAGGTCGGAAATTACGTTATGTACGCGTTAGATGGTGGAAAATTACAGTTTCCATAGATTTTCAATTTTTTGTTTATAGAATCGCGGTATTCGAATTTTTTGCAAGGTACGAATCTTATAGAGGATTAAAAGTTTTACAAAATAAAAAAAAAAGTAATTTTTTTTAAGTTGATTTTGACAAATTATGTAGTAATAGATTTTATGAAAGCACTATTATTTTACTCAGGGCTGGTTAAACAGAACTAAATGAACGATTCCGAATAGTGAAATTTTCATTCACAATAAACGATAATTAGAATAGAACAAAATTACAATTTTCGCAAATAAATCAGAACAGAACCAAACAGAACCAGAATAACGTGAACATGAAATAGAACAGAACGAAACGGAACAGAAAGGAACAGTTGACAAAACATTTTTTTCCCATTAGATTAAGAAGTTATATTTTTATTTTTTATTTGGTTTTCAAGTTTTAGAAACGTAATTCCGTTTCGAAAAGTAAATCGTTATTACCTTACTATAAAGCTTCGACTTTTTTAGAGAGAAGGAAAAAGAGAGAGAAATCAATCACTTCCCAAACGAAATCATTTCTGAATTTGAACATAAAATAATATTTCATTATCGACATTTCGCAATTAACATGCAAAATTTAACGAAACTTTGTTTTTAATAATTCATAAATAAAAGTAAAACCCCGATAATCTTACAGCTTATCCCTTCTAGAATGGAACGGAACGGAGCGGAACAGAACAGAACAGAACAGAACAAAATCGAGAAAATGTAACTTAAACAAAATGAGAAATTTGATATACAATTGTTTCATTCACCAGACCTAATTTCATCATTTTTTTCAATTTTCTTCCCAGTAGAAACAGAGTGACAAAAATATTATGATGAAATTCATTCACAATAAAAAATACTAATTGTAATGTAGGCATGTAAAGAAATTTGAATACTTTATAGATATTTTGACTGATAATTTTTAATCATGTTCAAATGAAAAATACAAAAATTACCAATATCGATTCTAAATAAACATTAAATTATCAATTTCAAATTTTTTACTGCACATCAAATAAAATATTATTTGTTTTATTTTAAAATCAAAGCTAAAGTTTGATTTATGGGTTGTTTTACCTTTTTATTTTTTTAAAATTTTTTATGAAGTGTTTCAATTGCATGGTTATATACACACTCCTTACATAAAAGGAAGAAACAAGAAATCAGATTGAAACTAAATCCCAAGAATATTAAATTTCAATATTTTTATGAGTTTATGTAGCACAATATTTAAAAAAAAAAAAAAAAAAAAACGACGAACATGATTTTATGTTTGTAGAAGGCGATGAAATCTCGTAGAAGTATTGTAGACGAGATTCCTCTTTTAAAATTCTCAGTAAAATTTAATTAGTGAATTGTATTTATTTTTAAATTTCAAGAGTAGTGTGATTGTAGTAAAAATTAGAATAGAAAAATAAAATTCTTCTTTCACAATGTTTTGAAAACAAATCACCAAAACTACATCACTTTTTTTTCAATAAAAATTTAGTGCACCTAAACTTATATGCCGTTCAGTGAGACTACTTTAAGACTGGAGGGGGATGAGGGATAAACTGCACCCACTTGCATTTTTGAGTACTTAATACTTATGAATTTCTTGAATGGTAAAACTGTTGTAATATGCACGAAAAAAGGTCATTTTAGAATGCTTTTCGGCGTACCTTCATACCTTCATATATATTCAATGAATATAACGTTGTTTTATATTTTCGAACTGGTATGAAAATGTGCCATAATGAAAATTACAGTTTGAACTGCTGACAAATTTTTCAGAGGCTTTTTAAAAATGTCATTTGCGCTTTTTCACGATTTTTTGAAAATCCATGAAGGAATTTTTTTTTAGAAATGCCCTCTTAAAATCGACGCAGGACATTAATTTTAGATGATTCGGTGCAATATTTCAATTTCATTCCTCATACATGATTTTTCAAGGGTCAATCAAAAAAAGCATTTTTTTAATGTATATAAAAATTAATTTGTTAACAATTGAGAAAATAATTCGTGGAAAAAAAATTCATCACAAGGGACACATTTCATCTATCTTAGATTCTCAAAGGTAATTTTTCATTTTTTTTTCCTTTTTTTGAACCATTTATACCGTATTTTTGTAAACTAGAATACCATTTGAGAACCACTGAAAAGTTCAAAAGCGGAGAAAACAGATATTAAATTGATGAAGTTGAACGTTCTCGGTCTACTTTGCTAAAAATTTGCAGAAAAAAAAAAATTTTTAATGATACGAAAAAATTTTGAAAAATGCAAAAAACCAATCCCAAAGCACCCCAGAAAAATCGTCTACGGGCGATAAAATTGAAAATTTGGGCGTAATTATCGATGTCCTAAATTTATTTCGAGAAGGGGAGGGGGGCGGAATTCTAAAAAAAAAACCTCGTGGTTCTTTAGAATATCTTAAAGTAACACAAAAAGTGATATTTAAAAAAAAAAAAACCTGAAACAGGAAAAAATATAAAAATTACCCAATAATGAACATTTTGACTTCAAATATGCATAACAATTCCATTTTCGGAAAAATTTTTCAAACTATTTTTTTTATTCGATTTTCTAGAATTTTTAAAAATTTTTGAACTTCAAGTGAGTTTTGTAATTTCAAATAAAAAAAAAGCGATGCTTTTTCAGCTTAATTTTCATGACAAATTACAATCATCAAAATTGAATAAACTTTTTTCCTAATCACCATTGACCGGCAGGAAGGGTTAAATGAGGCTAAAAAGTCGAAATCCCTAAAAGGCACATCAAGGTTTGCATACAGACAAGAAAGGCCTAATATAAACTTCTCAGCCCAATTCGGAGGGGAATTATGCCAAAAACAAACTCTAAAAATTAAAAAAATCTAAAAAAACAAAACCACATATTCGAAGCGGAAGAAGGGGGGGGGGATAAGTGGGGCTGAAAAGTCGAGACTCTCAAAAGGCCCATCTAGGTCCTTCTACTGAATGCACATACCTAATTTCAACTTCCTAGCTGAATTTGGAGGGGTGTTATGCGAGGAACAAACTCAAAACATGTGAAAAATGAGAAAAACCTATCAAAAAATTACTTTTTTGGGGCTGTGAGGAGGTGCAATGGAGCTAAAAGGTGGAACCTCGTCTAGGGTCTTAATTAAATGTACATACCAAATTTCAACTTCCCAACTAATTTTTTTCGGGAAATAGGGGAAGAGTAACCCTTTTCCAAGGTCAAAAAGGGGCAAAACCCCGCATATCTCCCCTCCTAATTGACTTAGGAGGTTGATTTTTGGATATGTTATTCAACTTTTTATTGCCTATCAATTGGTTTTAAAAAAGGTAATTTTTGCGTTTTTGACCCCTCAGCACCCCCTCCCCCGAATTGGGGTAACACTGAATTCTGACCCAATTTCATCCCCACTCATATATGTCTAACCTACCGCCAAACTGTGCCGATTGACTGAATTGGAAAGATTTTGGTCGGTATCGAGCGGAGAAAATGATTTTAATGTTCGGGGGGAAGAAAATAAAAAAAAAATAAATATCTGACATGGCTGGAAACTGTCTTAATGGTCCGACGGTTGATACGACTGTAATAGCCTGGTTTTCATTGACAACATGACATAGAAAATCAGGCTAAAATTTGAGTTCAAGAGTTGAAATTTTTACCACATCCTTTTGATGCCATTGCACAACTATTTTGGATCCCGTCATTTGCAAATTAAAAAAAAAAAGAAGCGACCCACCATAGTTAGATAGAAGGTACCCTTTGGCATATCAAACATACATCTGGGTTTTAAGTGGAAAGCGTTCTTGAGTGGTATTGTGACTAAGTACGAGTAGAATAGGTACCTTATTTACGAATGCAGATCCAACGCATACGGCGATATAATCTCACATGAAGATTTATAGACTGAAATGATGCTACCGCCATGGATATATATCTTTTCCTTGTCTATATCCTATATTAGTTACCTATATTTTAAACGCTTCATCCTTCACGTTTATTTGAAAGTCTGCCGCTGATTTATGTATAGGTTTTATCTTACACTTATACATAGCTATACTCTTATTCGATTGTATAACTGAACTTGAAATAGACACCTAAAAACTTCATAATAAAATGTTTATACGCTAAGACACCTCGACTTCGATATACCTACTTATTGACTTCAGATTCGTAATTTTGAAAAGTTCTGAAAATCTGGATACGAATTACGTATGTGTACTTTCCTCGCCATGTACGAGTTCGAATATAAATGGATGGCACCTACTTAATTTAAACGTGCTTCGGTGCTTCGTCGAATTTTCAAACTCCACTTCACACAGTCATAACGCAAACGAGAGACGAGACTAAATAATAATGATTTAATAGATAAAAATCTTTAATCCGTGTAATTAATGTCTAATTAATTACACTTCGAAACAATTCAGACGCCAAAGCGTATCTCAACTTATACTACACCCATGTTACGCTCGACGGAATCGCCGAATAATTAAAATATTATCACGAAGTAAAAGCATGCGACGATCAACGAAAATAACATAATAATATAAGGTGTAGCGAAAAAAAAAAAAAAAATGCATAAATATTTCAACTTCACTCTCACGAATAGGCCAGAATTACCTATGGCTATACTATGGTATAAAGGTACCATGATGATGAAGCCATCAACTCAATCATTAACGCCTGTCCAAAGATACAACATTGTTAGTACATAGTACGTAGTTCTATAGCTATATGTATATTGTTCCCACGCTCGATATACGTGTCTTTACTCGTATATAGAATATAATAGAAAGAAAAATCAAAGATAGGTTTACGAAAAGTAGGGATTTAATAAACAAATTGTTTGAAAGTCAAAATATTCTCAATTTATGGTCCTTAATTATATTATGAGAACGGTAAGGAATCCATTATAGTAACTGCAGGTATAGGAGGGTATTTATTTACGTCTTATACTTTCGTATACCAGTGATGGATTTATATTTTATGCAAAACTTTCGGTATACTTAAGCGGTCAAGTTCAATTTATGTATGTAACCCAACTAAGGTAATTTGCTAGTAGTTGATAGGTAAGAGGAAATATTTCTACATTTTTGCCAACTACGTCGCGTGTAATGAGGAAAAAATTCCGAAAAAATTAAATATACACCCCATCCATCCCCTGTGTTGTTAACCACCCCCCCCCCCCCAAAAAATTAAATATACCCCCCATCCATCCCCTGTGTTGTTAACCCCCCCCCCCCCCACAAAATCACCTGCCTATAGAAAAAATTCCAAATCAACCTAGGGCTTTTTGCCAGTGGTTGATAACATCTTTTCCTCCCCTCCAGCCAAACCCAAGTATGTGAAGATTTTTTTTGTGAATTCTCTCACATGTGACCATCATTTTGACATAGCATCCATTTTGAGAAAATTTTGAAAAAAATAAATTTCAAATTCAACCATTTAGCAAAAATGTTTAGGTTTTTATCAAATTACCAAAATTTTGGGCTTCTGTTCAGTAAAATGAATATAAAAAAATTATTAATTCGTAGCTGGGCTCAACAATGCCGGTATTCTACTCTAAATTGAATAGTCTATCCAAAATACCATCGATGTTTTTGATCGATCGCATGATTGTCTCACAAATTAGCTCCAAAGACAAAATTATCAAGTATTGGCAAATCATCTTATGCAGGGTGTCTCATCTCAATATTGACCTCCTTCAACCAGTAACTATGCAACACATACTGAGTCTATGTATGTATGTTTGACTGACCTCTGAATTAAAGGGGCCCAGATATAGTGCGATGAAAAATTTTTTTTATTGAAAATTTTTCTACATATTCAATTTGGGTTTTCAGAACAACCGTTACGGATAGAAAATTGGAATTTAAACCAGAAAAGAGATAATTTTGTGTACAATGTGATGATGTGGTCGTTTGCCTTGATAGGTTGATGGTTAAACGCCTAATGACCGAAATAATCAAAAAAACGTGTTTCAAAATATGGAATTTTCATAGCTTTTGCAAAAAATATTGAAAATCTATTCCCATGACTTATCGTGATTATTATTGTAATTTGATAAACTAAATTCAGTCTATTCAAAGTCGATAGTCCCTTGTCCCTTTATCTCCTTTAGGTATGGAGTTATGATCGTTCAAAGTTTGAAAAGATAGCGAAAGTACCGTGGAAATTTTTTATTTTTGGAAACATATGAACGCCGAATGATTTACAAGCATCTGGAAGAATCGGCACATTTCTGAGCAGCTCGAAATTATCATATTTCATCAGAATAGAAAAAAATGTTTCGTTGTTAAATTTTTTCGAAACTTCAGACAAGTATAATTTTGTATCTAAGAGAGATACAGGGAGATGGGACTCCAGCCATTGAAAAGGCCAGATTTTGATTCATCCAATGACACTAATAATAACGATAGATCTTAAGAATAAATTTTTGATATTTTTAACAAAAACTGTGAAAATTTTATACCTAACAAAATGTTTTTTGATTATTTCGGTTATTAGTTGTCCAACCAACAACCCATCAAGACAAACGACCATATCATCATATTCTGTACAAAATTATCTCATTTCTAGTTCAAATCCCAATTTTATATCTAAAACGATTAAAGATGTTGAAAAATTTTCCAAGAAAAAACTTTTTCATACGAATATATCTCAGTCCCTTCAATTTAGATGACAGTCAAACATTCATACATAGACTCGGTATGTATTGCATAGTTACTGGTTAAAGGGGATCCATATTGAGATGGGACACCTTGTATGTATCATACAGTATATCTAAATCTTAGTTTGGTTTAATAATGTAATATAGAAAAAAATCAACTCACCGAAAAAAAAAACGAATTTTTTGAACATCTTGTGCCGCTGTAATCTGTACCATGAGATGGTGAATTTATCCATATCCATAACGATCTACCGTGTAAAATCAAAAGCAAGGTGAGAATGCTAGTAGGATCTCCTGTATAAACATATCATCAAAAACGTGATTATTGTTCTGCCGATGAATTAGGTACGTAACTAGCTACCTATGTACATCTAGAATACTTTTAAATAAGAAGAAAAAATTGAATTAAATAAAACGATAGCCATTTTTCCTACGCTGAGTTCATTCATATAATGCTTGAACACGACTTATAGAAAGACCAAAATAGGAGGTAAATAATACACTAGTACCAGGGAGGGTGGGATATTGCTTTTTGGGAAGATCTTCAAACGTCAAGGTCACAATAGTTGCGATATGACTTCAAAAAAATGTGGTAAAAATTTTGACCACCCCAATTCAATTTTTCATGTATTCGGTTCATTTTAGTAAGGACATGAAAAAAATTCTTGAGAAGACACGAAAAAAGCATTTTTCGAGCACCCCTAAAAAATCGTCTATGAGGCAAAAAATTGAAATTTTGCTAATCCATTTCAGATGAGCGTTTGTTCCTTACATAATTCTCCTCCAAATAGAGCTATGAAGCTGAAATTTGGTATGTACATTTAGTAGGGGCCTTAGATGTGCCTTTTGGGGATCTTGACTTTTCAGCCGTATTTCACTCTCTCACAGCCCTAAATATGGGGTTTTTTGGTCGGTTTTTCCTCACATAACTCTCCTCTAAATTGAGCTAAGAACTTGAAATTAGGTATGTACATTTAGTAGGGACCCTAGATGTGATTTTTGGGGGTTTTTGACTTTTGACCCCCATTGAACCCTTCCTACCCGTAATGCTTTTTTTTAATTCTCATGATTGTAATATGCAACAAAAATCAGAACATTATTTTCGGAAAAACCAAAAATTAAAAAAACAAATTACGTTTTGAAAATTTTACTAAAATAAGTGTAAATAGTGTCCAAATTGAGGTAATTTGATCCACCATAAATGAACTTGAGGTTAGTTTTTTTGTACCAGTAGTGCTTATCCAACGATGCACTTGAAAAAAAAAAAAAAAAGCGTCGCATGGCGATGCTATTTTTTCCCTAATCAGCATTACGGGTAGAAAAAGTTCAATGGGGCTAGAAAAGTCGAAATTCCCAAAACACACATCTAGGGCGCCTACTAAACGTACATATCTAATTTCAAGTTACTAGCTCAATTTCAAGGCGAATTATGCGAGGAACAAACTCAAAAAATGAGAAAAAACTATCTAAAAACCTCTTTTTTGGGCCTGTGAGAGGGAAAAATGGGGCTGAAAAGTCGATACCTCCAAAAAGCACATCAAAGAATCCAACTAAATATACATACCAAATTTCAAGTTCCTAGCCAGATTTGGAGGGGAGTTCAAGGGAAAAACAAACTCAAAAAATGAAAAAAATGAAAAAACTGATTAAAAAAACACATTTTTAGGGCTGTGAGGGGGTGGAATGGAGGTAAAAAGCCGAACCCCCCAAAAGTTACATCTAAGAATCCAACTAAATATACATACCTAATTTCAAGATCCTAGCTAGATTTGGAGGGGAGTTATGGTATAAACAAACTCAAAAAATGAAAAAACTAGGTAAAAAAACACATTTTTGGGGCTGTGAGGGGGTGGAATGAAGTTAAAAAGCCGAACCCCCTAAAAGGTACATCTACAGCCCCAACTAAATATTCATACCAATTTCCATCTTTTTAGCTCAATTTGGTGAGAAGATAAGGGGAATCAGCCCTTTTTCAAGGTCAAAATAGGGGAAAACTTCTATATCTCCCCTCCTAATTGACTTAGAAGGTTGATTTTTGGATATGTTATACAACTTTTAATTCTCTATCAAATAGGTTAAAAATGAACAATTTTTGCGTTTTTGACCCCTCAACACACTCTCCCTCAAAATGGGGCAAAACTGAATGATCACTCAAGGTCATCCCCACTCATTCATATCTAATCTGCCACCAAATTGAGCTGATTGATCGGATTAGAGCAATTTTGGTCCGTATAGAGCGGAGTAAATGATTTTAATGTAGGGTGATATCGAGAGCCAAAATTTTTACCAGCGAGTTTTCAGTCCATAGGGACCACCTTTCACTAGATATTTTGAAAACATCAACCAAAGGCTAATTCATCCCTACTTACCTAGCTGTACTTTTTGGGAGATTTTTTGAATAGATACGAAATTTTCTACTTTGAAAGACCTTCGTACCCTGTGCTGTGTATTTTATGGCATTTCCGATCCAAAATACCATTTTGATTTTTTTTTACCCTATTTCTTCCGAAAAAAAAAATAATAAAATAAAATAACATGTATCCTCGGTTATTTTAGAACGAACCGAAAATAATTTTAGAAGAATTGGGCGTACCTAAGGTGAGTTTGACAATAATACTTATTCGGTGAAGTGGCTTTTTCATCAGTTTAATTGTACACTATGGTATGAAACTGCCTTTTCAAACTAATATACCATCGTACCTGGATGAGCTAGTTGAATTATCTTACAAGAGTGTATCATGAGTTGCATTTTGTTTAATTTAAAGGCACCCAGTGCATGAGAAAAAAATTCCACCTCTTACTTGTTTATACCTATGTAATTTATAGCAAAAGGTATCGCAACATACCACTAATCAGGACCCAAATTCAAATAAATCTCTTATTCAACTTGAAATATAAATTCATCAGTGTACAGTATGATAACGTCATTCACCAGTAGACCACATTTCCAAAAAGATGATTTTTTTTGGACACCACTGTCATAATATTACACGAAAGTATTTTTTTTTCCTTCTTCAATAAAATTAGTTCGAACGAACGGCTCGACCAAAAGGTAACGAAAAAGAAAGGAAAAAAAACACGTAAAATATCAAAGCACAAAAAAATCATCTTTATTTGTAGGTATGATTATAAGCTGTAGCTGTAATACAGGCTAAAATAGGATTGGCAGCGGCGCTGTGATGAAATCTTATTAAAGAAATACGTACATAGCGTAGAGTATACGTCTGGGTATCGCCTCTTCGAGGTAATCATCTCAACGTAGTGTCTGCATCTGACAGAGAGAACCCATTAATAAAGGTGTTTGGCACCTACTTGTTGAAACCTGTGATTAGGTATAGACACGGATATTATACGCGCGATGGCGATACCTCTCTACCTACCCGTTCCTCACTCCTGCCCTTATGGACTCTACACGTATATACGAGACGACGCGACGCGACGGAAAAACGTCTTATTTAAGAGGAAAGAAAAAAAAAAAAAAAAAAAAATGTAGGGAAAAGAAACTCAAAGCAAACAAACTATTCACCGTGTCGAAATATACAAGCTGATTAACGTTTCAGTAAATACATAGAGATGGTTGATGGCTGCTGCTTTTGCCAGTGCTATGGTTTTGAATTATTACTAAAAATATACCCACGCCGATCGTATTTTGTAATTTTGGTACATTTTTAGCGCATTTAATATTGCATTATTGCGGCCGAAAATACGCTTTGGATTAGAATTATCGTCGATAAGAAATACGAACGTTGAAAGGTGGAATTATTTTAATACTGAATTATTGGCGACGTTTATAAGTATAATATACGACAATTTACATATTCGATATGGCGTTCACAATATGGATAATATTTCTTTACATTCGATGTAGCTATGGGTCGTACTCGTGCATGAGTTGAACGCCTTCACTCATCATACCATGTACCTATGCTAATGACGAATTTAAAAATCTTTCGCAATTAGCTGCCTTTCATATTTAAATAACTCGCCATTATTTTGATGAAATATCCGCAATATGTATTTTAATTCGGTTTCAAATTCTACGTACACGAAGTTTTGTTCTGATTGGGCTATTTATGGTAGCGAAAGGGTATAGACCAAGGGAAGGAAGTCGAATCTGCCATCGAAAGATTTTTGAATGATTTTAAGACCAAAAGATGGGCCCTACTGAGATAAAAAATTTTCACCAAAATTTTAAACCCTCATCGTGTCCATTTCCGAAAATACAGGCGAAAACGTGCTTTTCAGTCAATTTATTTGTCTCGTCATGCAGTGAAGGTAGAAAATTGAAATTTTTGTTGCGACTTAATATCAATGGAAGGTATAAACAGACTTTTTTTTTAATTTTTTTTCTTTTTGTCACGCAAGCTTAAAATTTTTAAATGATAATTGCCAAAAAACTAAAATTTCATCAATCGCGAAATTTTTTTAGAAAATGTATTTTTTATGTAAGAATACACTATAAAAATTTCAGCATCTTAGAAGTAATGAAAGGTGGTCAAAAAAAATTAAAAACTGTTCAGGTATCGTACTAAAAAGCGTTAAATAAATACCTCGGTAACGCTGGGTACTGCTCCACGGTGACGCGTGGAGAAAACCAAGTACGTTACGCGCTCATATCTACGTACCTCATCTCCATTGCAGGAAGGGATTGAAAACCAAACAAGAGGATAGAGTATGGTTAAAGCAGATAAGAAAAGCGATTCCAGACGTTAGAGGAGCCCTCCTTCCACCCTTTTTTTGAATAGCCGGGGAGGAGGGGTGTAGAATCGACAGCTCCTCTACCTCAATTGAGGTGTGGGGGTGAAAACCATAAAAGAAGATAGAACATCATTAGACCAGTTAAGAGCATCATTTTTCCAGATCAGAATTTCGGGTAGGAAGGGTTCAATGGGGCTGAAAAGTTCAAACCTCCAAAAGACATATCTAGGGCCCCTACTAAATGTACATAACTATCAAAAACCACTTTTTTTCGGCTGTGAGGGGGTGCAATTGAGCTAAAAAGTTGGAACCTTCAAAAAGCACATCTAAGACCTCAACTAAATGTACATACCTAATTTCAACTTCCTAGCTAATTTTGGTGGGGAAATAAAGGAGGAAGAGCCCTTTTTCAAGGTCAAAGTGAGCGAAAACTCCTATATCTCCCCTTCTAATTCACTTGGGAGGTTGATTTTTGGATATGTTATACAACTTTTGATTCTCTATCAATTGGGTTAAAAATGGACAATTTTTGTGTTTTTGACCCCTCAACACACCCTCCCTTCAAATGGGGCAAAACTGAATTCTAACCTAAGGCCATCCCCACTCATTTATATCTAATCCGCTGCCAAATTTAGCCGATTGACCGAATTGAAGTAATCTTGGCCAGTATTGAGCAGAGTAAATGATTTTAATGTTAAATAAATATTTGATATGGATAGAAATCGTCTTAATGGTCTTCTAGGATCCCAAAATGGCTAAACGGTTTTTTTTGATCTTCCTCATTCTTTACCAAAATAGAATTTGTCTCTGAAAATTGAGATGTAAAATTGAAAAATCATGTCAAGTACCCAATAATATTTTCAATTTTTTAAAAATCAAAAATATTATAATTTTTAAAATTTTCAACTTTAAAAATTACAACTTATTAATTTTAACTCATCTCTATGAGTTCCGCAACTGGTTAAAGAAACACTTTTGTTGGGGAGGGGTGTGAAAGGGGGTGAAGTGTGAAAGAAAATTTATGAAAATTTATCCTCATATTCGAATTTAGCGCGAAATTTTAACCTATTTCAATAGGTTACATGGCTAGTTCAAACGAATATCAATTTGAAGGAAGGTTTGTGGAAGGGGGTGAGGAGAGAAAAAAAATCCATCCATATTTTTGAATTCAGCGCGAAATTTCAACCCATTTCAATAGGTTACACGACTAGTTTGAAACAAATATCAACTTGGAGGGAGGTTTGTGAAAAGGGGTGGGTGAGAAAAAAAAATCCATCCACATTTTCGAATTCAGCGTGAAATTTTAACCTATTTCAATAGGTCGCACGACTAATTTTGGTACAAAAAACGTCTATCTGAAATTTGACTAATACCAATAATTACGCAAATTCAAGATTTAATTACCACGAATTGTGCAGGTGAAACTTGATCAACTTTGCAGTTTTAGATGTATAAAGATTGGGTGCAACAGATTATGATGAAACAAAATGTCCCCAATCATATTTGAGGAGCTAGACCCATAAATGACCAAAAATTGCATTTAAGATGGCCATTAATTTCTATTGTGTAGGTCCTCAGTGGAAATTTTTTTTTTTTAGCTTCAGGAGACACTACTCTATCGAACCACAGTCGAATTTTTTGTTTCCGGGCTAGGTCAAAAAATACTCCTTTTTGACCTCCCCCACCCAATGTACCTCGTATGTTTGATTTGTTGATTCTTTTCTCGTACCTTTTTCATTATAAAACTTGAGAATTTTTTTTTTTTTTGGAAGTGTTCAAAATGTGCCACTGTCATTGTAAGTTCTATATCTTTTGTAAGAGTTTTGAGTGAATCTCTGACTTGAATACCTATCCAAAGGCGAAGTATGGGTACAACTAAAAGGTTTCATAGATCATGAGAATTTGGAGCTGTTTCCGAAATCAGATTTTCAATAACTAACTAGTACGTTGAAAAATCAAAGGATGAAATATTTCCCTGTTACGTTCATCGTCTCCTCATCTTTTTTGCAATAATATTGCGCTACTACAAAAGGATAAAAACAAATAGATCATTACATAACAAAAAGAATAATAAAATTATGAAATTAAATAATTTTTTCGGTGCTATTATTAATCTTCAAAAACTGTCTAGCTAGGTACCTAATATGAATGGAATTATAGGTTATTTATTAAGCTAGCTTACAAGGCAGGTTTATCTGGTCTTCCGTTTGAATGAAGTTTAAACTTTAATTATATATCAAGTGATTAAAATGACAGCATATGGAGTGCATGATATCAAGGTAGTAAGTACATATAATTTTCGTTATTTCCCCTCGAATAATATCAATTTGCTTTCCACCGATTGGGCCATTCTTCGCAGAATTTATTCGGTACAAGGGATTCCCAACCGTTGGCGAGGAAGATGAAAAACGAAGCGAAAAAAATGAAGGATTTTTGCAATTTTCGCCTCTCAGCACCTCCTCATATAAATCTAGACATGGCTGAATTTTGGCCCAAAATCATACCCACATCTAATCCGCGGCTCAATCTGAAGTACTGGTTTAATTGGAGCGACTTTGGTCGGTATGGAATCGAGTAAATTATTTTAGTTCGGGAGAAGGGTGAGGGGAGGAAATGAATTAATAAATAGCAAATAAAAATAACATTCTGACATTGCAAAAAATGGACTTAATAGTTTTCTAGGACCCAAAAACGGATTTTGTTGATACTCTCTCTCCCAAGTTACGCCTAATATGTAAAAAATTAATCAAAAATTACAAAAAAATGTTAAAAATAGGTGAAAAATGACATAAATTATGAAAAATTATCGAAAAGTGAGTAAAAAAATATCAAAAATCACGAACTAATGTACAAAAATACGATAAAATTCACTAAATTAGATTGTTAAAAATTGTCAAAAATAAGAGTAAAAATTTGACAAAAGTGGATAAAAAGTGCAGAAAATTAACCAAAATATAAGAAAAATGTTGAAAAATATGTGAAAATCGATTTAAAATATGAATAAAATTGTTAAAAATTTTCAAAAGTTGTGTAAAAATTGACAAACAGTTCGTTTAAAATACAGAAAATTAGTCCAAAATTATATGGAAAGAGTTATTGAAAATCATTGAAAATTAAGATAAAAATTTGAAAAAAATGGGTGAATAATGGAAAAAGTTGATCAAAAATCACAAAAAATGTTGAAAAAAATAGATGAAATATGATCAAAAATCGCTAAAAAAAAAATCGTTGAAAATTGCGTATAAATACAGAAAATTAATCAGAAATTACCAAAAATTGATGTAAAATGGGGGAAAATTTACCTAAAATCGTTAAAATTTATCAAAACTTTGGTAAAAAAATTAACAGATATTTGTAAAAAATGTGAAAAATTGAAAAAAATGAGAAAAATGTTGAAGACTGGGTGAAAATTAATCAAAAATCGCTAAAAATCATTGTAAATTGTGTAAAAACTGCTGAAAATTGATCAATAATCTTGAAAAAATATTGAAAAATTATTGAAAACAGGGTAAAAATTTGACAAAAATAGGTTAAAAATACCGAAAATTGATCGAAAATTGTGTGAAAAGTTGATAATAATGGATTGAAAATCCAGAAAACTCATCAATAATTTGAAAAAATTACGAAAAAATATTGATAAATAGGCGAAAACTGCACAAAAGTCGTTAAAAATCATCGAACATTATGATTAATTTTCTGCACATTTTCCCCCTTTTTGTGAAATCATTACCCAATTTTCGATGATTATTAACGGTTTTTGGTTAATTATCACCAATTTTTAACATTTTTTCATGATTTTTAACCAATTTTCTGCATTTTTGAGCCATTTTTGTAAATTTCTAACACAGTTTTCGATGATTTCTAATAATTTTCGGATTTTAGGTCCATTATCATATGTTTTTAAACATTTTTTCGTAGTTTCTGATCAATTTTCTGCGCTTTATACCCATATTTGTTAATTTCTTACCCCCGGTTTTCGAAGTTTTTTTACCCGAATTTCGGAAAATTTTTAACAATTTTATCCATATTTTGCGTCAATTTCCAATCTATTTTTTGCATCTGTTGCGCGAGTCTGCCAATTTTTTAGCCAATTTTTCAAGAGCATTTAAAATTTTTTTTTCATATTTTAGTTTAATTTTCAGCTATTTTTCAAAATTTTTCTCGTGATTTTTGATCGATTTCCTGCATATTGCGCGAATGATGTTTCAAGGGATAGTGTGAGCTGGAGAACACAAATCTGTGGCTAACTTTTTCATTAACGTAACAATTTTGTAAATAATAAGGAAATTTTCCAATTTTTAGCTTTGTACTTGACCAGTCTCAATTCGACCAATGGCGGTTGGGAGGAGAGGGGATACCAACAAAATCCGTTTTAGGGTCCTAGAAGACTACTGAGACAATTTTTGGCCATATCAGACATTCATTTTTATTTATTTTTTCTCCAAACATTAAAATCGTTTACTTTGCTCGATACTGGTTAATCGGCTCAGTTTGACGCTGGATTAGATACATATGAGTGGGGATGACCTTAAGTCAAAATTCAGTTTTGTCCCATTTTGGGGGAGAGGGTGCTGAGGGGCCAAAAACACAAAAATTGTTCTTCTCTGAATCAATCGATAGAGGATCTAAAGTTGTACAATATATCCAAAAATCAAACTTCTAGATCAATTAAGAGGGGTGATACAAAGGTTTTTCCCCATTTTGACCTTGAAAAAGGTCTGTTCCTTCCCTATCTCCCCAACCAAAATCAGCTAGAAAGTTGAAATTTGCTATGAACATTCAGTAGAGCTCTTCTATATGCCTTTTGGGGATCTCGACTTTTCAGCTTCATTGCATCCCCCTCGCAGCTCCCAAAATGTGTTTTTTTTGGGTCAGGTTTTTTCATTTTTTGAGTTTATTCCTCGCATAACTCTCCTCCAAAATGAGTTAGCAATTTGAAATTAGGCATATACATTCGGTAGAGACCCTAGATGTGCCTTTTGGGGGTTTTAACTATTTAGCTCCATTGAACCTTTCCAACCCTCAATGCTGATTAATCTCATTATTGGAATACGTTATGAAAATCAGGCTGAAAAAGCATCGCTTTGAGAGGCTTTTTTTTCCTATTGCATTGACCAACGTATAGTAGAAATATACTTGTAAAATATTAAAAATTATATTACTTACATCTCATTCAGCCGTTGGATATGTATACGAAGTTCCATAGCTGACCTACATAAATCCAATTTGCATCCAGCCATCACTCATAAAATTGACACGTACGCTTATAAATCTTCTGATCTGAAACAAACAAGTAGCAATTTTAAAATTTCACACACTAAAAATGAAAAAAAAAATAATAATAATAAAAATAAAAAAATGAAACGGGAAAATAATATGGGTTATGGATATAATTTCCGACGAATCATGTCATCACTGCTGCGGTTATCGAATAACATACAATACACACTTTACCCACGTATAATATTTTTATACCGCATCTATTCTACGTAATATACTTATAATAGTTACATAGGTAGATATTCCTAACTTAATGCATCATATTTTCGAAGTCGAGCAAAAGGTTACCTACTCATGGAAAGGTAATCAGCCCAGCCTTAATGCTACACCTTTGGCCGGATTAAGTCATTATCGTCGACTATTTCCAGTCGTATATTTTTCTCGCAGCATAACCTGTAATAATATGTTTAAACTAGTATCATACCACTGCCAGCCATTATATTTTGGTAGGTAGCTTAAAAATACATCTCGTAGAATAAGACGTATAGAAGGTATACCTACACACTATGTTATATGATGTGATGTGGTTGCAATTACAAAATAAAACTAAATTAATCATACAGACGCGAACTTAACGAGCATTATACACTACATCTATATTGCATCGTAAAGGCAATAATACGTACGTATACGAGTAACAACCAAAGGGGGGGGGGAAATCTTACTTTTTATAAATTATAATTCTAAGAGCAAGGTATGCATATTTTCGGGTACCGGGTATACCTACCTACTTATACTAAATATATTTGTTTTTAAAATATTCTCTTTACAGCGTATTTTATTGTCTCGTGCATCATAATATTTTTTTTTATGATATACGTGCTATATAAACATGCAAGTTTCCGCTCGTAAAACATTTTAAAATTATTTGGTAGCTGTGTGATGTGTCAACGTTCATTTATACCTACGTTGTTGTTGGGGAATTTTCGCGTATTATGGGTAAAAATTATGAACACGATGATAACACACTGTATTGTACTTATATATGTATGATTTAAAATAAGTACCAAAGATATTACAAGTATACTTTACATGGTTTAATGAAATAATGAACTACGATAATATGATTCATTTTTTCACTGGATGATAATTTTTTTTTTTTTTCAAAATGATGAGTGAATTATTTTGTATGTTTAGTGGGCTACGTTGCACAAAGTTGTACGAATGACAGACTAAGGACCAGTTGGATGCTAGTTATAAAAATAAAGTTGTGAAAATAAAATATCAATTTTAAAATGTACCTACTTACATACTTCAATGTTGGGAAAATTTTATCACGATTTCAGTAGGTAGGTAGAAAATAAAAATACAAGAGACATCTCAAACACCAATTAATTTTTTTTTTTTTTTTAAAAAGCTCGAAATAAAACAGAACAGAAGGTTATGCCAATGTAGTAGGTACCAAGACTGTATACCAACACACCATTAAATCATGTTCTTATTAATGCAGTATACATGGGAAGGATTATTGAAATGAACCTAAGGTATATATATATACCTATAAGTAACGAATACTTTGATGGCTTAATCAATTAACCATCAACCATATTTTAAAAGTCCACGCTACAGGTACCTAATCTACCACTGCACGGACGGCAGCGATAAGGAGGAACATAGGTGCAAAATATTTATACTCGTTGATGGCTCATTTCTCAACTCATTTTTTTTACCACGTTTTCGAGATACGATCGCGTTAAATTACAATTATTACCAAAACTTGCTCGATGAACAGCATCGCAGGTGTCAGGTTTGTTAGCAATCACATAAATCACGATAAGGTGTATTATTGTTATAGCGAAAAAAAAAATAATAATAATACGAATCCTACGTAAAGCCTTTAATCGTAACGAATTCTATAGCGTATTGATACATATCGTGTAAAGACGTTCACAAGATCGATTTATAAAATTTTTCGAACGTGTTTTCGGGGCGTAACTGGGTGTATGAGTTAACTATAGTTTAAGCTACGATGTAAACTAGCTATACACAATGCGGATGATTTTTTTTTTTTTTTATTAAGACCGGTTTACAAGAGTGATCAAATTGAACGAATCGTTTCACCATGAACCAATAGATGACAGAATAGAGAATTATGTTCTTACAGTTTTTTCATACTAAACTTAATTTTGAGAGGAAAGCAGGGGAGAAGGGAAGAAGAAAGTCACAAAATTAATTTCACTGCTCGAAAGTATCATTCTAATCATTTTCAAATATACCTAATAAAATAGGTAGATATATGTCTAATTCCATAAAATTATTAATTTCAGCCAATTGGCTGACATATTAAAAATCATCTCTGTCAATTGGCTGTGTTATTCTAAATCATTTCAGCCAATTGGCTGAAATATTATCACTTGTATTGGTCAAATGGCTGAAATGATTTGTAATATGTCAGCCAATTGGCTGAAATAATTTAGAATAACTCGGTCAATTGGCTATGATAATTTGGAATATGTTAGCCGATTAACTGAAGTAATTTCGAATAACTCAACCAATTGGCTAAGTTAATTCAGAAGATGTCAGCCAATTGGCTGAAGTAATTTACAATAACTCAGCCAATTCGCCAAGATAATTCGGAAGATGTCAGCCAATTGGCAGAAATGATTTAGAATAACTCAGCCAATTGACTGAGGTGATTTTTAATATGTCAGCCAATTGGCTGAAATAATTCAGAATCACTCAGCCAATTGGCTAAGATAATTTTGAATATGTCAGCAAATTGGCTGAAGTAATTCAAAATAACTCAGCCAATTGGCTGAAGTAATTCAGAAGATGTCAGCCAATTGGCTAAGATGATTTTGTCAGCCAATTGGCTGAAATAATTTAGAATTACTTAGCCAATTGGCTAAGATAATTCGGAAGCATTAAGCCAATTACCTGAAATGATTTAGAATAACTCAGCCAATTGGCTGAGATGATTTTTAATATTTCAGCCAATTGGCTGAGATGATTTTGGTTATGTCAGCCAATTGGCTGAAGTAATTCAGAAGATGTCAGCCAATTAGCTAAGATAATTTGGAATACGTCAGCCAATTGGCTGAACTCAGCCAAACTCAGCCAATTGGCTAAGATAATTCGGAAGCATTCAGCCAATTACCCGAAATGATTTAGAATAACTCAGCCAATTGGCTAAGATGATTTTTAATATGTCAGCCCATTGGCTGAGATGATTTTTAATACGTCAGCCAATTGGCTGAAATAATTTAGAATCACTCAGCCAATTGGCTAAGATAATTTTTAATATGTCAGCCAATTGGCTGAAATAATTCAGAACAACTCAGCCAATTGGCTGAGATAATTTTGAATATGTCAGCAAATTGGTTGAAGTAATTTAAAATAACTCAACCGCTTGGCTGAAATGATTTAGAAAAACTCAGCCAATTGGCTAAGATAATTCGGAAGCATTCAGCCAATTAGCTGAGATGATTCAGAATACGTCAGTCAATTGGCTAAAATAATTTAGAATAACTTAGCAAATTAGCTAAGATGATTTGGAAGAATTCAGCCAATTAGCTGAAATGATTTAGAATAACTCAGCCAATTGGCTATCACAAAAAAAAAGGTTATATTTATTTAAAGCACAATAATAACTTACCAGATTTTTGTTGGTTTTGTTTCAAGGCTTGCTTCAACATCCTCCTCAACTTTGAACAGTTCTTGATCCAATCACAATTTTTCCACTCCATATTTACACGTCACAGTTTATAAATGTTTAATCAAAAAAATATTTAAGAACTTCATGTAAAATTTGATAAGTCGTAAAAACCAATTTATGAATACGTTTCACACATTGTCAACAATAATATATATGTTAAATCGAAAAAAATTTATGTAGAAATGATAAGAAAATATTGTTAAAAAAAAGTTTTCTATAAAAATTTGTATTCATAAAAGATTTCAAATACACATTTGTAAAAAAAAACACCGCAAAAAATTAATTTTTCAAATGTTTCAAACAACGACAACACTACAACATCAATAATTCGATCTGCGCGAAAAAAAATGTCACACATATATAAGTTCTTTTAAGCTACACAACTTCCACATTCTTTTAACTACTTGGGCTAAAATATTTGAAACTCATTAGGAATATATGTAGGTTCTTTTAGTCTACCTGATTTGTTTGAAAAACAAAACCGTTTCTCACATTTAGAGATGCATATCCAGAAGATTCACAATTATAAACCTCTTTATGATCAGATGAGATGTCAGTATATCAGTAATTTTTTTGTTATGGAATCAAAGCCGTATGGAAACTGTGCATTGTGATATGGCAGAGTTGTAAATGGTGTACTGAATGGTGTAAGTCTGTGCTGATTCCCTTGCATAAGAAAAGAGATGTAAGGTTATGCTCTAATAGTGATGTTAAAGGTATCGATACTATTCGATACCGTATCGATACTTTTTGGTATCGATGGTATTTGATACATTTTTTTCGAGGTATCGATACTTTTGATACTTAGCAACAACAACACTACCTAGTGGTGAAATGAGTAATTATAATGAAAATGTAAAAACAATTGTCGAAGACCCAATGCCAATTGCCAATAATAAAATTCCTGCG